>OX454265.1:18826116-19041705 GCA_949715065.1 Periphyllus acericola
GATATACGCATGTGTACGTGTTCCGCCCCCGATGCCGATATAATTATTCGCGTGTAATGCTTGGGAATACATGCGGCTTACACGAAGTAATAGCGGGCTTATTATTACTGGAGTGCGTATACATATTAATATACATACATTATAACCAGGGGATGAAATCTGGTTTGGAACCGGATCACCGGGAAATCTCGAGACCGATTTCGAACACGAAACCTGAACAAATCAAAACCGTGTTCGGGAATCTAGGACTTTTCGGCGGTTCATGTAGATTTTTCAAAATCATTTTTTGCTTTTTGAAAATGTGTTGTAAGTATAATTTTAAATACGAATTGCGTGGTATATGTCGACGTGCAACCATAGACTATATGTACAGCTGTGGTTCAAACACCAAATGGAATTGCACATATTTTGCTGTACATTGTATATGCGTTTTGACAACGCCAATAACCGATAAATACCTTTGGATATAAATGAGAATATTTCGATTTTTGCTGCTTCATAATCATGGATGTGATATTTTTCATAAAGTTTAATGACTTCTAAATTATGCGCACTAGTATGTACTCTAGTCGAACAAAAATCCTTTGTTCGACATCGCCAAAATTGTATTTGTCCATTCACAATTATATTATCGATGTCGAATACATAAATAAAACCATCATGATGTAATTCACTAATTCTTTTTGAATAAATGAATGCCACTGTATTGGAATGATACGGAAAATATCTAATACTCACACAGACTTGTTTGAAAATACATGTTTCATAAAATATTTAAAAAAAATATATAACTGGCCATAACTTTTTTATTTTAGAAATAAATTTGTTGGTGCAAAGTATATAATTATGAACAGAACAACAACATTAATTTCTTACATGTATTGTAATTGTAATTATCTGGAATATTTTTTACATAATTTTTCGACAAATTCTTCTGGAGTAATTTTAATATCTCTAAGAATATTAAGGAGCATAAGTCCATTTAATAACAATTTATCTTCTTCCATTGTTGATCTTAGGTACGTTTTTGTACGTCGTAGAGAAGAAAATGATCTTTTTGCAATAAAGGAGTCACTGGTATAACGCAAATAATTTTCAGTAATTCTTTTATATTTAGATACAATTCAGATACGTTGGCTAATGCTTCTAGTGCATTTTTGGGTTTATCTAATTGGGATTTCCAAAATTGTTCCTCACCTCGAACTTTTTCCATTAAGCCATTAAGAGATCATCAGGATAAAATTTGGCCGATTCTGTAATTTTTTCGATATCTGTATCATCGCGTAAAAATTGTATTAAATATTGCATATATATAATTATTTCTTAATTGTGACCAACAAATTTATTTTTAATTTCTGATATTAAATAATCCAAAAATGGTAAGTATAAGGTTAAACGAAAATTTTCTTTGAGTGTTTAGTCAATATATTTGGACGATGGCCGAGGCCAGAGGGGATGCCCAGGCATCCATACCTACCTACCCCTTTGAATCCGCCTCCTGAATCATAGCAATATATAGTCATAGAAATTAGTACACACGCTCCTAATACTTTCTTGTCAAGTTCTGAACAACAGTACAGCCGCAAGCCGTTACTGTCAGCCACTTCCGATTTGAAAGATTTTTCCCTCCTACAGACACGATTATTGCATCTCTATCAACGTTCTCTTCTTATATAGGAATGCGCTTAATAAACTTACGTTTTCTTCATTTTTCAATACCTGAATAATAGCCTTTTAAACCGTTTATAATTTAGTGCACTGTTTACAGATCTTCTATGTTAAACCACGTGGAACCGTGTAGTATTATAAATACAGTATGATTATATTATACAGCTATACTATGGTAACTGCATAGTACCTATTTTAATATTATATATATTGTTTTAATCCACAAAAATGAGGTAAAAAATGTTTCAATATTAATATTTCAATTTTATTATTCTTTTTACAGGGTACAAAAAGGTTAAACCAAGTTCGTACGTTTATATAGCCGCGGTAAAACAACTTTAGTATATAATATATTTTGTTCAATACAACTCCCATTTTACTGAAGCGGTTACTTGTATTCTATTCTTTTACAATACTGATTTCAAAATTATTATGAAAACCTTAAGGTGGTGATTAAAAAAAATCCTACCAAATAGGTAACAGAAAGCCCTACAGAAAGCTACTCCCGGTCATTAAATGCTATAAGAAAGAAATTAAAAATCATATACTTTTAAAAATGTTTGAAAAGAAGTTTCCGAAGGTTGAAGTTGACATGTATATCACTTTTTTTACCGAAGTAAGACTATAATTATTTACTATAATAACTATAATTATAAATAGGAACTATAAATTAATTACTTGCCCAAACAAATTGTTTATAATTTTTATTTTTTTTTACAATTTATTGAAAAAAACGAAAAATTATATTTTTACCAAGCGAATTACGACTAATGACTACAGAAACGATTAAAATTAAACACTATTTATAAAAGTTTAAAAAAAATTTAGATGAAAACATCGGTCTTTTTTAAACTATTTCGCATGAAACCTAAATATAAAAACTGCATAAATATATACGATGTAGTCTGTGTAGTTTATAGGTGCCACACTACCCCCCCCCCTCTCAAATATTTCCAAAGCTTTCCCAAACGAAAAATAATGAGACTCAGAATTGTTTTACATATAAGAATTAATTTTACTCAATATTCGAAATAATAATTTAGTTTAAAATTTCCGATTTTTCAGTATAACCGTATACTTATTGTTTAGTTAATACTTAATAGGTCTATGAGTGTAACATTGTATAACAGTAGGTTATTTGTCACTTGATTTTGTTTCTTCGCCCCGTTTCTATTATCTATGTTCATAAACGATGTTAAATTATGAGGCTTAGTCCTCTAAACATTAGAACCTACAGTCAATATTAGTAAGTAGTGAAAGATTGTACCTGTAAGGAAATGAGTAAGATATCGAATTAACGATTTATCCGTCATCGTTTTCAGTCTTGACGTTGAAAAATGTGTTAACTCGCCAACGGTTCGATACGATGCGCGTCTATATTCTTGTGCAGGTATAAATAATATTTATATGAAGTATAGGAAGTTTTTTATAATTAGAATATTATACCATTAGATTGATTTACTACCGGACCCGTAAGACGATTATTTTCTTTTGCGGTAAAACTGGTAAAATCGATTCGCTATAGTTCTACGAGTTTTATATAATATTGTATACCGAGATGGAATTATCGAGAGAATTATGCAAATTAAGCTGAGTTACTATACTTATGCCTTTCCCAGGTTTTATCATGGGTATACGTATATTTCACCGATTAATGCTAATGTCATAACTCATAATAATATATTAATATCGGTAAATATATATACTCGTTTATACAGGATGATTTATTAACCATACTCAACTGCTTATTCGGGACACAAGTATGCTTAAATTTGGATTTTTTTTTTCAATGTTCAAGTTATCATAAAATCTATATTTTATATACCTTTTATGTTTATGTCGACCTTAATGGTGTCCTGTGGCTGTACAAACTTTGTTTTTTCAAGTAGGAACACTATTTTTTTGTGCAAAATATTATTCAGTTAATTTTGATTTAATGGAATCAAATTTCGGACCAGTACTTTCGGAGTTATTCAAATCAAAAATTTCGCATGAAAAGTGTAAAATCCGCGTTTTTTCGATTCAGTAGCAATTTATGTACCATAATATTAGGTGTTGTAAGACTATTTTCCTTGATACTTAAATAAGAATAATTCTAAAACTACTCGTTCAAATTTTGATTTCAAAATTCACAGAAAAATGACGTCAATGGTTACCTCAGTAAAAAAATAGGGTGTTTCCATTTGAAAAAAAGCTTGTATATCATTTTTATATGAATTTATATAAACATATTATTATTTCGTCTAATAATATATTTAATAATTACAAATTTTCAACGGACTCTTGTAGGTTTGAAAGAAAATTAATTTAAGTTCGTCGATATTATAGTACCTGCACAGAACATAATGATAATATTAAATAGTCTATTAGATATTTTACTGTAAAGCAGAAATTGGAAAACATTTTATCTACGTGGCCATTTTTTTTTTTTGGCTTTCATTGATATAAATTGCATGTTAAATATTATAATAAACGCGTTATTGAAAATTAAATTAACATTTAATATTCACGTAATTATTGACATAAAAAAACGTAATATCATAAGTTCTATTGCTTGGATATCTATGTTCTATAATCTGTATAATCACTAATTTTGAATAAATTACATAAGTTGGGAAAAAGTTAAAATTTTTAAAAAATAATGAGTCGAGTGAGATAAGCTCGTAGATTATAATGTTAAAAATATAATAGCACCGAATCAAAAACATAAAATCAATGACGACGTCAGATATAAATAAATTTTTTTAAGTACCATGACTCATGAGAAATTATTTGAGGGCCGCGGGAAAAAATTACGGGGTTGACGGTACCTTCTGCATAAGAACTGAGTAATTGTCTGAATTGAAATGTTCGGTTTGAACTGTCGTGGCTCGCGAGTAGCATCACAATGATTTGATCACACCGCGTATTTCAAATGTTTTTTCTTTTTTTTTTTTCTTCTACACGAACACGACCAACGACATTGATAAAAACACGCTTGTGAATAGAAAATTACACAACTCGCAGCGGTACCATTATTCATTATTGTTATTATTATCGTTTGACGAATCGGTCGATTTTCAACAAATCTGTAAATATTACATTTTTATCTTAATACACAATAAAACCACCTACCGTACGGGGAATATTGCAGCAGTACGTGAAAACATTTCAAGCTATATACACTATATACACGTGTGTGTGTGTGTGTGTGTGTGTGTGTGTGTGTGTGTGTGTGTGTGTGTGTGCGTGTGCGTGCGCTCTTATGTGTGTAGTGTTACACCAATACCATTTATAGCGTTTCTACGGATATTGCTTTTTAATAGAGTTAACCGTACGCGCGTTCAAACCATCAATCGTGCGCGACGCCCAAGACCACTGCCGCGTCGTTCTTTACGATTCCCCGGGCGCCATACCGTACGTATATGTATACGTGTGTAGTATCCATGTGCACGGCGTATACGTATACTCGCACTCGTACGTACGGTACACGGGTGGCGCGCGCGAGCCCTCTTAGATTTACGATATCCGTCTGGTATTATAATTTTGGTCTATAAAAAATCCCGAAGGAAGAAATTCGAAGCAATCGAGTACAAGACATTTGCGGAGTGAAACCCGGGGAAAAAAAAGGAAAAAAATAAAAGAAAGAAGAGAAAAAAGTAAAATACGGCATTGTAATGCTCGCCAACCGAACCGACTCAATTATTAATATTCTATTAGACCCGGAGCATTGTGTGCCGCCGTACCTGCCGTGCCCGGGAGCATAAAACGGCTTTAATATCCACGCCGGAACGGCTGCGGGAGAAAGGAAGAAGGAACCGGAAAAAAAAAAGTGTAGATTTTTATATTCCTTTTTTTCGCATTTTACTTCTCCGTGCCGCCTTTTTGCGCTACACGAGCGCGTATAAAAACGGACCTAGGGCATTCGTCTCGTCGGTTGTGGCCCCGCGGGGAGAAATTTCTTCAGACTACAAAAACCGGATGCACGGGGCGCGGGGGCAACAGGAGGACGTTGAATTACTCTTGGATCCAAAATATCCTTTCTGTTTTTGCCCTTTTAAATTGCCGAATTCGTTGGCAAGATGCATTGCTGTCCGTTTCGCGCGCGCGGAAAAACCGGGCGAAGCAATAAAAAGCCCTGAAGTCGCGTGCACAATGGATATAATACACACACACGCATATATATATAAAGAAATATATATTTACATTATAGGCTCTCTAGTTCTCTCATTCTCCGGAGCGGGACGCTTTGTGTCGGTTTAGTTTATGGTCCGGCTACTGGATGTAGTATATACATATAGTGCTCAATAATTTTACGACTCATTTTACTTCCTACGTTTATTCGATACGGTTTTACAGCTAATTCTGCACTAAAATAAAACGGAATGATCATATTAGTGCGGTTGTACACCACTTATATATTATATACGGGGTGTCCCACCGGGACTCACACAGAGTGATATCTCCCGTGTTAATAGAGATGATCAATTTTTTTTTTCGCGAGCATCCCTAGGCAAAAGCAATTTTGTTGGCAATAGTTTGGTTAATATAAGTGTATTATTAAAGAAGTTTAAAAATTAACGTTTATAACTTTTATAAATTTCGCAGATAGCCATTTTAAACGGCTTGTTTTTTTTAAAAATTTTGATGGTTCAACTTTCAGTTTAATAATTAACCACAGTTAACTATTGCTAAAATATCTTAAATAATATTAACTACAATAAACTACTGCTAAATTATTCTAACAAATATTAGATATAGTTAACTATTGATAAATTATATTAACAGTAGTTAAGCACAGCTAAACAAATCTTACACCAAATGACTAGGTAATAATAATTAATTTAATGTAACTAAGCTGTTAACTACTAATTATTAAATAAACTATTGATTAAACAATTGTTATGAAATGACCGTGACACAACTCGATAAAATTGTCCTTATAATAGGCCATGACTGTTCCGTGCGAATCCTGTAAATCCAGACAGTTACTTATACGATCGTAAAAGATTTCGAAAAAAATTTTGAAAATGGAAATAATTTGTATCAAGTCCAATATATATTGATTTCAAATGTAATAAACCAACATTGACGTGTGATGTACGAGTACTTCAAAGTATATTTTACAATACAAAATTGAATATTGTATCACTGTTTAAACTAACCTATTACGTAGTATTATATAATAGTTATAATAATTTTACATACATGATATACTGTCTATAAACTCAATAATTGAGTTAATTATTTGCTTATACAATTATAAATAGGACCAGGATTTCAAAACAAAGTGCATATTTTTTTATGATTTCCAACTACATTATTAGTTTCATATAACAGATACTTCAAGGGTTAAACTCTTATTTTGCATTTTTTGATGGCTTTAAATTTTTAGTATTTTTCGGTCGATTTGTCAGTGTTAATTTGTACATTTTAATAGGACTTGATAATTTAAATTTAACTAATTTAGAATATTATCTAAAGATAATTTCAATCCAAGCCATCGTCGCCATAAGGAAATTTTTCAAATTTCAGTTTCTTTTTGTTTGTTTGTTATAAATGTTTATTTTTTTTTTTGTAAATTATAAACTAGGTACCTAATAAAACAATACATAAAAATATAAAGATAATTTTTAAGGCTATTTATTCTTTTAGATCATTTTTCGATGTTTTTTCGGACATTTAAATCTGGGCCCTAATTATAACATAGTACGATAGATTTTATTATTCAATGTTATATATTTTACATTTACCTGAACTATTCATATAATCATGATTTAATTAAAGGATGATTATGTTAGCTTTTTGAAAAATCAATAATAGGTTTCTAGATGTAGATTTTGTAGGTATAATTTAACAACGTTGATATTATTTTCAACATAGTTGTGAAACATCTTAATATGTAATATTAAATAGCACTGAAAAATCACTCTTCACGACCTGTTATAATAATAATGATAGTAATTATTATATAATATGTATATATTCAATATTATATACTTACGAACTCGTATACTATATATGTAGTTACGAATTATGATAATTTGAGTATAGATAAAACACGCAAACGTGGTTTTTTTGTCATGTCATAACAATCGTACATATTGAAGGGTTGTCAAATACAACACAATCTGTTCGGAAAACAAGTGTACTACCCCAGACCCCTTTTTACCTAATGAGCGGAAGTAGTGGTTACCGGCCGGAAGTTGTGATATTCATTATTGTTATTATATTTTTACGTCCCTAATTTTTAGATCCTATTGCAAATAATTATGTTGAAAGGGTTATTTACTCGTGGTATTATACAAGTATAATAAAAAATATATATATATATAATGTAATAACTATTATTTAAACATAAAAATAATGTTATAGAACTATGTTTCACGATATTTCTTCAATAAAAATATATTTTTATTGAAGATAAATTAAAAACAATTTAAAACTAATAAAACTTCATTTATTTATAGATATTGATAAATTAATGTGGCTTTATCCACATATATTTTCGATATGATATATAACATTGTAATATTATTCTTACAGTTTATCTTTTGCGATAATTTAGTCTATAGAAAAATAGAACTTGTTAGGTAAATGGACACTGTCTATATTATAATCTATGTTTATTTAATTACGTTTTTTTCAGCTATAGCCCACCTATGAGTTGTTAATTGTTATTACTTTGACAGGGCGTACACCGTATATAGACAAACAATTAGTACGGAAATTATTTGTGTTTGCCTTTTTCTTTTTTTTTTTCATGAAATTACCAGTTAAACAACATGTGGAAATGTAATTTCGTTATTATTGTAAACTCGTTTTTACTACGCACCATACGCATGTATCAATAACATTCATCCAAACAGACCTGGGGCGAGCTTAACCCTCCATCAATGAGGATATAGTCACTCGGTGATTTGTTTCACTTTAGCTTCCCCCTTGCTCAAATACTGATTCAATTATTCTAGCCCCATTGTTATATAGTTCCTACAAATAAATTTAAATGTAAAAAAAAATCAGTATACGCTATATTCGAATTTGACTAGTGTTATAGATTCAAAGTATTTCAAAGGATATCACTGAAAATATAATTAGAAATGATCACTTTAAAGTATTTATTGTTTACGCATAATTATAAAAAAAAATGTAATTATAATAAAAGTTGTTTTTTTACTAAGTAATATTGTTTGTTTCATATTGTTTACAAACATTTTTATTCATTGCTTTAAGGTTCTTTGAAATTTAAAAATGCAGTACAAGACAATACCTACCAGTAAATTTCTTTGGCATTTTATTGCGTGAAAAGATGAATGTAAAAGTATAAAACATTATCTTTTAAAAATGATCTGATTTATAAATGATAAAATAAAGCTGCTTTACGAGTAAGTATTCTAAATATAAATATTCTATTCGATTTTTGACTTTTTTAAGGGAAATGTTAATTAATAATTATAAAAATAATTTCCAGAAATTGTCCATGGTTATTTCCAATACAAGAAAGCTTATGGCTTTTAAATGGGTTTTAAAATTCCAAGTATTTTAATTATGTTTTAAATAATGTATTTCATTACAAGTGTTACCATTAGTATAATGGCTAAAAATACATTCGAAAAGAAATAAACACAGCGTCTTGTTCCTATAAAAAAAAAGGAGGCGTATTATAGCAGTATGCTTATCAATAGCTTATGTACTTGAATACATTCTTTTAATAAACAGTTAAATGTAATTAAAAAATAAGTTTTATATGAAAAATGATGATACTAAGGAACATTGTATATTTAACTGTACTAACTTATACTAATAAAATGCAATTTTAAATTTTCATTTGAAGACTTAAAATCTAGGTTGATATTTTCGATCAAAGAATAGTTAAATACATTTAGAAAAATAGACCTAGTTTATATCAATCGAAGAGATAAAAGTATCTTTGGTGCAGTTTTTATTTAGTCTTAAACTCTTAAATCTTAAATAATGTGAAAATTGTTAATTACAAGATCAACTAGTACGGCCAATGCGGTGATGCTTATTTATAATTAAAAGTAACTGATCATTTTATTTATTTATTTGAATTTCAACGCATCAAGGGCAAATAGTACAAACTGCATACAAAACAATACTACAGAAGATAATGCGAAGAGAAAAAATACAATACAAAATATATTTAGGTATACACTAATTTAAACAGCTAAAGCCTAAAATCACAGTTTATGAATCCAAAAATGTACCAATATTTTTAATATTGCTAATAATACGACAGGCACAATCAAGAGGGGCTGCATACCCATAATTAGTAGTATGAAACTTAATTTTAAAAAGAAGAGGAAATCTTGAACTAAATGATGGAACTGATAAATGTAACTGTGAAAATAATTCTGGGGCATCAATGTGACTGTTTAATAAATAAAAAATAAGTTGAACGTCGTACACGACATTGTTTTAATATCGATTGGTGACGTGTTCGTCATAACACTATTTAACATTACTTAAATATTATACAATATCAAAATGTAATGATATTAATTTCTGCCGAAAGATGTCAGGGATATACGTTTTTATGTAGACATAATTTATTGATAAATACTACTTAAATCATAAGAACCTAACCTGTATATTATATCTGTATAATACTTATTGGGGTGCTGTTTAAAAAATATTGTATACTCGACTGTTACTAAATATGATTAAGATTACACACGCCTTTACAGCTATACGGTATCGCCGTCGTTTTACGATATCACAAATTCGAAATAATACATATACGAGTATATGTGTAAAAAAAAAAAAAAAGGAATGACTTTCAAAAATCTTCCCGATACATTCCACGCTAATTTATATGATTGTAACCACGTGCATAATTTATGCCGGGCAATGCTATATACCGACACCAATAAAATTGCGCCGGTGATCCCGTCGAATTATGCGTGTGATTTTCCGAATAAAACGACAGTCCTGAAAAACAGATTCGGTGTGCCGTCGCCGCCGCCGCCGCTTCCGGACTGACGGGCTGAAGGACGGGTGAAGGGTTATCTCCTGCTCGGGTAGTTAAAAATTAAAATGTTACTGTCATGATTTCGGATGACAGCGAGGCCAACGAGCCACGTCGAGTGTACACACAGAGTGCCAGTGGAAGTGCCGCTCTATCGCCGCCTCGGCTAAAAGCCCCGGAGATCGATTCGCTCAGGTCCCCTGCGCCATCGGTATTTCCACCGTGTGTTATATATATAGCGCGGGGAAACGACGTAGTATTACAACACACTGACGTGGTGGCGGTGTCGGAGGAGACGATCGATTTCGGTGGAGAATGTCTAAGCAAATTTGGATTTATTGGCCGATCTGTACGTGTGTGTGTGCGCGCGCGCGTGTGTGTGTGTGTGTGAGAGAGAGAGAGAGAGAGAGAGACAGACTGACAGAGTAAGATAAAATCACTTATTGGTGTAGCATGGAGAGGGTGTGGCTTTGTCTAAGTCTACATCAGCAAAAAAAAAAAAAACAAGAGAGCTCAATCAAACAATAGCCTTGCCAAACGGGTAGTACGGGATAAATCATTATGTCGTTTTCATTGAAAAATAATCTCAAAAGTCCATTAGATTTTACCCGGAACAAGGGATGTCTTGAGCTGTATGAGAAACTGATCAAATCAAATTACTTTTTATTGTTTTTTAGAAATATTGAACAAATTATACGTTGTAAACGAAACGCTAATTACATTTTTATCATTTGTTTTGATAAAATTAAGTCATGCGATTTAACGTTTCGAGGTTCATTTATTATGAAAACCAACTTTTAAGATTTTTATACTTTTTTTTTTACATATTTTCATATCAACGTATTAACATTTATTCCTTTTTTTAGCAGAAAAATGATTCAAACTCTTTTAATAAATGTAACAATAATACATGCGTTAAATTTGAAATTCCTACAAAATATAAATTATGACGATAGAATCGCGGTAAAAGACTGAATTAATGCTATGTATTATACCTATGTACATGTTTTAAAATACATTCAATTTAAGTTATTGTCTTCAGCCATACTATTTGAGAAAGGTTTTATCCAATTTTTAATTTAAATGTAAACTGAATTAATAAAAAAGGTTTATAAAACAAAAGTATTTAATAATTAATATGCTTTAAATCAATGAACACGACAATTAGTTTAGTTTTGATTTTCATTTAATTCTTCATCGTGAATTACCTATCAACTTTAAATAAAATTGAACTATAAATACATAATAATAAAGGTGTAATTTCAGACAAAAATTATTCGTGAAGCATCCTCAAATTCTTATTTTTTAGGTAGTTATTATTTATAAAGATATTAATTTCACAAACTGATAACCTATGGCTGTTTATGTTAAAAAATTCATTTCTTTACAATAATATTATAATAATTATCTAAATTATTAAGTTTAAAACGTTTCAAATATTTGTTGGAATAAGATACATAGTTACGATTACCTACTTAAAAACCACATTGTAATAACTAATAGTATAATATTTATTTTTGATTTTATTTTATTTTTATACTATATCTAAAATGATAACGAATTAAACAAATATTGAGGATTTTTTTTTAAAAACAATTCTAAGAAAAACTCAAGTTTAGAATGCTAATAAATTGAGTTTGGGATACATGAACTACATGAACTAAGTTCAAAGTCAATATTTGTAAAAAGCAAAACTTTAATTTATATTAAAAGTTCTCGATAAAATCACTTAAAATATATATTTACTTTTTGAAATTTTAACTTTAAGTGTATAGTGAATTTATATTTTGTAATTCAAAAAGGACCTTCTATTCTAAAAATCTAAACAATTTAAAATACTTTATCATACTACTTAGTAACCTTTTTTTTATTTTCTTCCTTTGATTTTTTGGTGTACGTATAATAATATTTATGTCTATACTGTAATATAAAACTAACTTATTTTTCATAATTTTGTTATAATTAATTCTGTGATTTTGTACATATATATGAGAATATATTTTTTAATTTTCTTCAAATGTTAGTGTTTCAAATTATATTGGTCGCCATTTTTAGAACAAAAAAAATGTATGGTGGTTTTTAGTAAGGTGCCATTTGTATTATCATCACGTAGTACTTTTATTTTGGTATAAAAACACATTCGCTTGATATCTCGTAAAAGTTCAGTACATATAATATAAATAAGCTCTATCAAAAATCACACTCCCCACACACACACACACACACGCCATATTCTGGTGACCAATACGCGATATTATGCTGTACATGATAAATATAATATTAACAAGTGGAAATAACCAAAAATAATACGTAATGCACGTTTTTCAGTTAAAAACACGGAAAACCAGACTTGGTTCGTGTAACGTGTACTACGTGTAGTGTGGCCAAGGAATGATTAACGGCTTGAACATATAGGGACCATCGAAACGAATCGCCTGGCTGGCAAGTGCGATAATATACTTTAAAGGGGAACACATCAACCGCACCGCTTATAAGATTGATACGTCTAATTATTAAAGACGACTGTATTGTTAGAGTGAAAAATACTAGGCCAGTAGGTAGTTTAGGGAAGAAATTTCCCACAGGACGCTATTTCCCCTAACGGATAGCACATTCGCTAAGCTCGCACCGTATAACTATACTATATACTCACGACGAGTAATTGTTATGAAGTAACATAATTTATTTGGAAAAACTATGTTCCTCTCTTGTTTCATATTGTTTGATCATCGTTCAACGAATCAACACTTAATTTTAGTTTTTATATGAGTAATAAAACTATATCCATATTCAATGTTGGTTATTTGTATACAATCGTTTTTAACACTTGTTCAACCAATCGTAGAGCATTTGTCGGTCAGTTGGTGTCCCTTGATAGCTGATTGCTCAAGCTAAGATGAACGTGAACAACGTAAATGTTTAAGACTCGTAATGCTTCGTTTTAAGGATTCGGTAAACATCTCATCACTATTCTCTTGTCGCTAAATCAATAGGATTTCAAACACTCGTTCAACATAATATGTAGGCACGCACTTAACATGACGTTCTGTCTAATATTTTTCAAAATCAAATAAATTACCTCGCTTCATTATCCTTCTTTAATTTTAAAATATCTTTTACTCTCTACACAATCCGATTGATTTTCCCATCATCTAAGATTCACCACAAATTATTTTTTAAATGTGCCAGTAAGACGTTTAACGAATTATAGGAATGTATTTTTAATACTGTCAAACTCTTATTGTTGTACTTCGTACATAAAATATAAGGTTGTTGTCGATTAGTTAAATGTCATTATATTATTTTTGTTATTAAAATCGTTTTACATAATTTTAACAGGGTGAAAATGTTAGAAGGTATGTCAATGCATACAAATAACAGGAGTGTTATAAAATTAATATATTTTTTACGTTATGTGGTTCCGGATAAATATTTACATAATATGATACATCTACATTATACATGGTCAATATATGGGTCAGATGACAAAATATTAAGTTGTAATTTTTGGCGAAAGTTTGAAGTAGGTGTATTGTAGGTGCCTATAAATTACTGTGACCAGTGGTAAAAAGGAACGTCGGCTTTTGATGAAAAACCGGACCACCCCTACACAGTAAATACTAATTTACAATTTTTCCGTGTGCTGTTAAAAGCTAATTTGAGAAACACTAATCTACTGAAACAAATTATTTTATTCCAACTGCACATTGAAAATATCGGTATTTCGAATACCTTATACTTTTGTTATAGAAAACTTGTGTATTTCATCGGTTGAGCGCATTGCCTTAAAACAAGATACAACTTTGGTCGAATTGCCTCTCTGGGTAATTGTAACCGCAGAAAAAAAAGAAAAAAACACGTAGGTGCCTATTATGTACTTTTGATCTAATAAAGCTATACCAACATAATCAATTTAAGCAAGTGTGTGTTGCGGCGGATGTCCTCGGGCCACTCGTGTGAAACGGAAACGGTCGCGTGGCAGAGGGTGCTCCCGTGTTCATCGTCGCAGGGCCTCGCGGAACACGAAAAGGACCTGCCGGACACGTGCCGTCGCCGCCGCGGGCTCGCCAATCAAATTACAATTATTGTTGTGCAACTACACGACGCAGTTGTACTGCGTGTACTCGTTCTGTGCTAATTTCGTGTCCCGCCGACCGGGAACCGTGTTCGCCGACCATATAGAGGAACCTGTTTTCGTATATTATATTATGTACGAAGAATATTGTATAAATATTATGTAGCAAAACCTCCTTATAACCTTCTATCCCTATAAGACGGGTATCTCCTTGTAACGGAAAATAACCACATATATGTTTCTAATACATATACCAAAATTACTCAGGAGCGTAATTATTTGGGGGGGTTGATATGGGATATAGATACCCCCATGAGCTGTATTAATATATTTTTGTATTCGTTGTTTTGAAATCCCTCCACTCCCCATTATACATTCTCAATAACGCTCCTATTTAATGACTACCTCTCTAAAGATAAAAACCTCCGTTAACCGGAAACAGAAACATTATCAATATCAACAAAAGCAAAAAAAAACTCTTTAGACGCCGAAATATCAAAAGAAAACATCAAGAAAATGTTATTACATATGTGTTACATTGAAATTTTTTAATTACGGGCCACCTATAAGACGGAAGTACAAGATTTTAAAATACAATCTCGTGCTTGGCAGAACTACTAAAGTTTTCAACTGTTATTGCAAATGCTGAGAATGTGTATCGCCCTTAATCAACGAAAACAAATAAAAACAGTGTAATAAAAGAAAATACATGTATATCAAAAAAAGTATTTGTTTACCAATAGTATATTAGTATGTATAAAAATGTTTTTGATTTTGGAATCATACATGGAGTTTTTGTTTGTAAACAGTTTATTTCGAGTCTCCCTGAAACTCTTTTACGACGGAAAAATCGGATCGTCTCGTGTGATTCCGTAATATGAAGAGGTTTCACTGTGTTTGCATATACGACGGACAGAGGTTGACTGCAGTGCGGTATTTACTACGGACAGTTATCGGCTGACACGTTTGCCGAGAGCTGTTATCGAACCGCGTACGAAAGGGAAACGCCGAAAAGTTGCGAAATAGATCGGGCGGACGTATAATACATACATAATGTACAACATAGAGCCGAAAGCATAACATAATAATAAAAGCAAAATAAGAAAAAAAAACAAATGACGTATAAGAATGCGATGTATAAAAGGAACGAATCTAATTTCTGATAACGGGTAGGTGCACAGTCGGCGTGCGTGCGTATGCGCGAACAAACTCTCGCGCGTATACAATATAATAATATAATACACGCGGGGGCGCGCGCGCTCGTCCGTATGGAATTTCACATAAACAGAATAAAATATGGCGCGAGCGTTATACACACACTATATTTATTTATATGTATATACACGCGTGTACTGCTGTACACATTCATGGCAGCCGTAATAGTCATAGTAGTGGCCGTAGTAGTAGTAGTAGTACCGTAGCAGTAGTGTTAGTAGTAGTAGTAGATGAGTATAAATATAAGGGGAATAAATGATAACAATAAAAATATACAAGTCGCATAAAAGTGAACGCGCAACGTGTGCGCGCGCGTGTCGGCGGAGAGAATAGGGAGTTTCGGTCATGGGGTACTGCCGCCGCCGCCGCCACTGCTGGCTGCTAGGTCCCTTGGGGTTATCTAAGGGATGATGTTCTTAGGCTTTGTGACTGTGTGTGCGTGCTGTGCTGTGTAGTATTTGTATGTTATTGCCGATGCCTTGTACGCGCGGAAAATGATAGCGATATTGCCCCCGCGTGGGACATATGCGGCCAAGGACGGACGGGTGTGGGGAAGGACGGGGCGGGAGTGCACGCGTTTTATCCCGGGGCGCGTGCATCGCCGAAAGTCGTCCGCGTCCTTCCCCGCACGGCCCGCCCGTCGTTCCTCGCGCCCACGCACCCGCGTCGCCACAAAAAGCGCGTGCACGCACGCTTAGCATAATATACAATGTAGGTATGTGTATCACGAGAAGTTGGAATAACGTTAGAATGGCGTGTATCCGCGCGATACAGTGTATACACATGGCAATCACTTTGATCCTTCTCCTATTCCGAAGCAACAGTGCGGGGGTGCGGTAGCGGCGGCAACCTGTGTACGCCATCACGCCACCGTGTCTTAAGCGAGATGGGGTAAATAAAAAAACACCACCCCTTCAGCCCGTTTTTCCCTTCTGCGCGTCCATACCTCGAGCGCAACGACGGCCGCCCGACAAATGCGAAAACGCGAACGGCAATACAATACAATGCGTAACGCTTCGCAAATGTACGCACCAAACTGTGTATAAATGTAAGTACGAACTGTTGTACGTTTCCTGGCATGCGTACTCGGGCCGCGGTCGCTTTGCTACTGCGCTTTCGGTAGACCGTTATTGTTGCGGATTATGAGGAGCCCGTCTGAAATATTAACCACGTGCGTTATCCGCGACGGGCGAAGCGATCGCATCAACCCACCCGTATCTCTCTATAGACTATGAATTATAATATTACGCAACAAGCGCATATAATATGTGGCTTTTCATATTGGACTTTTTATCGGTGCCCCGTAAATATTTTTTCGCATAGTCCCGTCTCGATGTAATAGCTACTACACTTTCATATTGACTATAACGTATTATTACACAAATTGGTTTTCGTTATAAAAGATCTACAATTTTTCAATCGATTCACAACAATTCATACGTGCAATGATGGTAATCATTGATGATTAATATTTTAAACTAAGTAAAATTCGATTTAGAAAAAAAACACATCTGACTATTTGAAAAATGGTGAACAACAGTCAACACCGATATAATTGAAAAGCTACGGTCAAAATCGTTATATCAACAGAATATAAACTATATTAAAGAATAGGCATTTAAATATATTGTATATTATACCATTTCAAAAAGTAAAAACTTCAAAAATATATTACGATGAAAGATAATAAAAGTATAATTTTCTTCAAAGAAACCATAAATTGACCGAAAAATGTGTGATTTATGTTTAAAAAATTCGCCTTTAAAAACGCTTTAACTACCGTACACCTCGTTTTACGATGGACATTTTACGTTCAGCTAATAAGGTAACGGATATCTGTGAGGTGGATAAATAATTAAACATTTAGAACAGACATTTTTCCTTTTTTTATTTAAAAATAAAAATAAATATATGTGGTATTATATAACATTTCATTATAAGCAAATAGATTTTACCGATAGCTAAATAAAGGATTAGGATAGAAGAAATTAGGATACCTAAATAAAAAAAACATATTTTATCAGTTTCAGAAACTATAATTTTACCTTTACGTTATATAATAATTAATTATTAATTATCACATAATATGTGTAATAATATTTTTGTATGAAAATATACGATTGCAACTGTTAAATATTATGCATACTTAGAAACTTACATGGCATCAGTATTAAATCATTCAGTTAAAGATTGTGATTTATTTGAAATTAAGCTGTAGGTATTATATAATTATGCTATGCTATTTTAATATCAATGTAGTCATTGGTCTACGGTTTTCTCTGCTGATACTATCCATAAAATATTCGATATTTTATTTTCAAGCAGAAACTTTGATGTTTAAAATTATAATCCTAATCAAATCAACTGCATTCATAAAAATTCACCGCATATAAAAAATTACAAAATTAACACTTAGTGCGGCGACTACCGTCCACCACTTAGATATACATATCCACGCACATTTTCTGTGAAAAATTGATTTGTAAGTTGTTATATCTTATATGTAGAACAATTTAAAGAAAAGTGACCAAATTTAAACTTATACAATATGTTTGAATACATTTTCGAATAAGATACTCTCGATCGGACGTTTTTCAACCACTTTTCATTGCATAATCACATCAAAATAATAATAGTTAAAGTTCATTTTCGTACAATCGCCTCTTGTACCTAGGATGTAGGTGGAAAATTATGTTGATTGTCTGTAACTATGGAAAAAAATCCAATCCTGCGTTCACTTGTAAGTTGTAAAACCTGCAAACTCACCCGAGCTTTTGATGTTTCAGTTTTAGTTCAACGTAGAATAATATTATATTAAGTAAACATATTAACTATCATATATTATATATATATAGATACATACACTATAGTTGTTTAGTAAATCATATATATATATGTATATTGCTGGCGATAACTGCAAAGTTAAACGCATTTCAATATGACACAGGAACGCGCTCACGTTTATAAGTGTGCGTTGTGTGTATTAGAAATGCTGTCCTATGAGAATACCCACACAGTGTATAGCGAATCCAATTAACTAGAGCAAACCACCACCTTTTGATATTGGCGACCAATAAACGCGAGCGCTAACACACACACACACACACACACACAGAGTCAATATTGGTCGTGCGTGGTTTGGTAGACTTAAAATTTCCGTCGTAAAATGAGGTGAGCGGCAGTTAAGGAGCAGCGGGAGAGGTCTTGGTGAGGAATCGCTGTGTATATATGTATGTAAACTTGCACGTTACACGCATATATATATATGTACACACACGCAACGCGTGGAGCCCGATAAAACATTCATACAGTCATTGAATCACGCGAACCGCGGTTCACGTCGGTTGGCGGGATGATTGGGGTAAGGATAGCATATAGGATAGGGAGAGTTAGTGAGAGAGAGAAAACGAGAGAGGAGAGAGAAAGAAAGAGAGGGGAAACGAGGAGGTAAGACGTCTTTGAGTTGAGCTTTTCATAATCATATTCACATAGAGAACCCGGGTAGTAGGCATATATATATTTATATACAACGTAATTGCATGCACAGCCGTGCGAATATCACGCACCGACAGTAGGTATACATAGTGCGTATATAATATGTATATCGTGTCGGAAAAATTGAAATCGTACTTCGATATGCAACCATAATTATAGACTGTGGTACCAATACTAAACCTATACTTATATACGAACAGACATCTGCCGTCGTTACGCGTATTCCACAAGCGGCTGGTAATGGTAAATATAATCTAATACAATAAAAAAATAAATAAAAAAAAAATTGTTAATTTACTGAATCGATAATGGTGATAATGCGTATCATTCAATATTATTTATAGTTGAGTAATATAAATATCACGTTAGGTAGTTAGGATTTCATTAAACCTATATGATTTTACCTCATGGCAAAAATTCAAAAGATTTGACTAAGCCATTTTTCTGCTATCATTATAACGCTTTAAATTTGACAGAAATTTTTCGCGGACGTAAACACTTATTTAATTTTTATAATCTTTATAATGATAGATTTTTAAAGACAAATCAGTGCGAGTATATTTACTAGAATAACTCTTCAATTATAATTTATGTACAATACATCTTAGCAACTTTTGACTCATTCAGTTTGATAACTCGACCAATATCATACTAAACATAAATATCATGACAAACATGCAACTTAAATCTTACCTATGAGTATACCGTGTAATAATATTGTACTAATATTAAATACGATACGCGAAAGCACTATATTTTATGGTATATATAGGTATTGTGTGTAATTGAATTCAAACTAAAATCTCTTCATTTTCTCCGGGATATATTATACACATATACAGTATCATACACAAGTAACGTGTATTTTCTACGCCACAACAAATCGGATTGTATTTTAATTTGAATATTTTATAAAGGTCGCCATGGTGGTGGTATACCTATTGTAGAAAGAGTACAGAGGTAAGAAAATGTTATTGTTGTTGCGAGCATGTATATACAATACGTGTATATATATGTATATACATATTGTACGTATTATACATATATAAGTACGTGTACAATATTTATATTTATATACATGTATTATACGTATACATACAAGTACATACGTTGGCCCGAACCTACCGAAGTCAACCACCGCGGCTGCTGCTGCTGCTGCTGCTGCCATCTGTGTCTGTTTGCTGATGTCGCCTCGGGCCACGCAAATTTAATCATCTCCTTAGTGTACACGTGTAAACACAATTTTCGGCCTTAACTGGCAACGATTTTCGCAAACATTTGCTCTCATTGTTCCTTTGTAAATTCACTCACTATATTACATACATATTATAACCCGTAGCTGCACTACCGTTTCTACCGAGCCTCGAAGACTTTTCTCCCCTTAAACGATATTATAATATTGTGCCGGTGTGGTATCTCGGGGAAACATGTACCTATGTTGAATAAACGCAAACGTCATTATTAGTAGTGTATTAAGTGACTGTAATGAGGTAACAGCATTTTTGAATAACAGAGGGAATGTATGATACGACGTGAAAGAAAAAAAAAGTTAGTAAATAATCATTTCGAAAAAAATATATTATATGCTTGTATTTATAGCGTATGATGATGGTAGGCGGTAGCACAAAGGTTCCGACGTAGACGTTACTGACGTTTAATAATTTTTATTTTATCACGGCCATTTATGTTCGACCTACTGTTTCGCAAAGTTTATGCTAAATGTGATATTTTACGCTCAAAAATGTAGTGCAAAATCGATATAATCGGTAAAAAATTTAATTAATTCGGCTTACATAAATCGAAATGTTGACTCTTTCTTGATACGATAAATATTGAAAATAGATAAAAAAAAATCACTTTACGTATCGAATTTAACATAAGATCAAAAATGTAATTACCGCGGTTACTTAAATTGATTAAAATAGGAATTTTTAAGTTTATATGTAATGCTATATTTCTCTTCTAAGTGGAAAAAATCGAATGCAATTTCAGACATGATCCGTTAGAAATCCGTTTCGTTTTTCAATATTATGAGCTCACTGTATTTAATATAAAAATCCGAAATCGTAATAAATATATATTGTCGTCGGTATTGTTTTATAAATTATGAAATAATCAAAAACAACACTAACTGTTAACATTTTATGGTGGAATTATTTCAATCGACCGTCGCACGTTAACCTCTAGGATGTATAGCGATGCTAATACGAGTACATATACTTTTTACAGATTTATCGCGCCAAAGACGTGTGCCTGTAGTCGGAATCTTAACTTCGAGCGTATATAGAACTGTAAAACTGATGCATCGAAAGATATTAAGATTTTAAGTATCAATAAAAATAATAATAAAAAATGTGCTCTCCAACTCCTGACGGCTATCTCCTGTCGTCGTATACATCGTATTTTTTATGAATGAAATATAATTTTAACACATGAATTGGCCGCTTATGCATATAGATTATATAATATAATACGTATAATACACATGACAAATACAATCCATTCTCTGTTGGTTATAATATATACTTAACAGTTTTCATAAATATATTTTTTTTTCCTTCTACAAAACTTTTCTCTTGTTAGAGTGACATTGCATGTTATGAATCGCTCGAATTAATAATTCAACGGCCTTTGACCATAGGAAAAAAAAACGCACGCTTAATAACGGTACGGGTACCTTATATACACCGCAGGATAGCATGAACAGTCTTCGGCGGCTATTAGTTTATTTCACCGCTCCTGGGTCGGTTGTCAGCTAATAACCGTGTGCAATAATAAGGACCTCGATCGTGTGCTTGCCAATGTACTTTAACCATCACGCACAGCATTTTATTCCCAATTGGAAACACATTATTATTATTTTTGTTTTTATAGGAAACACTATAGTATTATATTGTATTGTGTCTGAAATATACCAAAGCCGGGAAAATTATATAGGCACTATACCTGTTCCTATCAACCGGAAACTTTTCATGTTGGGAATTAATACAACCGGTAATTATTAACACTGCTAGTCTTACGCGCACACAAACACACACATACACACAATAGTATACATTTACGTTGTACATCTTGAACGTCGGTACATCGAGTAATTACTTTTTTTATACGAAAATAATAATAAGTTTGTTTCAAATATCGATTATTTTAGTAATTTTCGACGTGCACGTTAAAAATAATGTTTATTTAACAAAAAAATATATAAGTTTCTTTTGTGGTAATAAACTGAAGAGGTAAATTTTGGAGCGTTAAACTGGGAAAATATAAGTTCCCCCGCAAGAGATATAAAGCAGGTAAAAATCATCCATCGGTATGCATACGTAAGTTTAAACACCAAAAAAATACACCAATATATGTTATAGTTATACGAATAAAAATTACAAGTTGAGCCAACTTCCTTCCCACTTTATTCAGGCTTAGAACTGACAACATAAATGTAGTCAAACATTTAAAAATATTTCTGAAAAAAATGTACCCATTTTCAACTCGAACTTTTTGGCAGTAAACATGCTTAATAATTATGTATGTTATCTCACTTAACCAATAATTATACTTGAATGATACTTTGATACTGTCATAGCTGTACAAAAGAGGATTTTTTTTTCGATTTTGTCAACAATTTTTGCTATGAAATGGGACAAAAGAAAAAAGAAATTGATCAAACGTTGATATTTCATTGACCTGATACTACAGTATGAATTGTTGTTTTTGGGATCTGTGCATATGTATAAGATACTATTTCGAAATTATTTGATCTTTGTTCACTCATATAATTGATATTATTTTATATTTTATTCGAGTTTTAATAAGTTGTGTACGGGATTTTTAATTTTCCGCGATGACGAGATTTCGTCCTCAGCGCCATCTGATTGTGGCACTGCGCATGCGTATTGTCGCGTTGATCGTTGTACGCTCTCATATTGTAGCGACCAGATGGAGTTACAAATTATGTCTTCTTACACTAAATTATTCACATTTATAGGATCGCAGATGTATATGGCGCGTTCATCTAAAACCCAAAATATGAGCAATGATTTAAAACTGGCGTGCCAGTTATGGCGGCTTGGAAGTTGGAACTGGTTTTATAAATCGTGTTATATAAAAAATAATAGATACGATTCGAATAATATAATGTTCAAAATATGTGTAGGTAATTAAATAAGCATAAAATATGTTTAATGTAATACTACATAAGACTTGAAAAATTTATAAAGTGATAAAACTCAATGAAAGCACATTTTACGCTTTTGTCGTGCATAAATAAAAAAACATTATTAAAGTTATTTTCTTGAAACAACTTTATTTTTTCTTCTCCGTACGACTTGCTTTACTTCGTTTGATATTGTTATTTTTAATTCTGAAAAACAACATATTTTTAAACAAAAAAACAAATTTAATTAGTTTGAAATGAGGCGCATAAAAATGAAGTACCTATGATGTTTTTCTGAAAATGTAAAGAGTTAGATTTTCTACAAACACAAATATTTGATCTTACTTTCTTTTTTTCACATTCATTCAGTGTTCACTACTTTTACGATTCCTAACAACGCTATTTAAATTCTCATAGATATCGTGACGATTTTCACCCCATCGCGTACGCACGCTGCTCGTGATGTGATAATACGAGTATAATACGATATGGTCGACGAACAATATTGTGCATATATTGTTGTGAATTTCGACAATCAGGCACAGATTCGGGTCTATTCTTATACCTATATCGAATTGTAATACTTGCAGTGTAATAATGTGAGTAGTGTAAATTTTTATGTATAAATATTATACGAGAAATTTATGTTTCATGCATTAATCGAAGTAATTGTCACATTTAGACCTTGATTTTAAATGTCACGAATTCACGATACCCACATACCGAAATAATGAATTGTGTATAATACTCTGAAACACATATATTATTAAAGTGGTCACATATACCTAATTATGCTTTCATACGAATCAGGCGTAAAGTAGATAACTCTTATAACGAGGAGCGATTAAACTTCAGGAACATTATAAGACTAATGAAACTGTTTTCGAGCATTCGAGCATTAAAACGCATACAAAACGAACCAGACAGGCTAGACGTCGGATCAATCAAACCATTCAAACCATAGTGCGAGTGTATGACGTAATGCTATGCAGTATTTTGTTTGTGTATATGCTAATGTGTATTTTGTATTTTTTAAATCAAACACAACTCTGAATTTATAGTAAAATGATAACCTATATAAATCTGGTCGATGCATGTTATTAACCCAACAGTTTCATTATATTGATATCCACGCATAAGCGAAACTACGGGGTGCTGGGGGGAACTAAGCCCCCTTTAACTTTTCAAAGCCACACAAAATAAATGATTTAGTTGTTTTCTAAATAATTTAAATGAATGTACAGTCAACTATTTAATTACATTTTTTATATGTAATTATTTTCTCTTGTCTATGATTTCCGATTGGTAATTGGTCAATATTACTATTTTATTTACTGTAATTCCTGAACTGATAAATCTACATCTGTGCAACTAATGAATTTACTCTTATTTCAATTAGTGGACGTTTATTATAAATTAAATATAACACATGTTATACTGTTATAGTGGGGACGGCACAAGGTATTGTTGTTGAGTTCGGAAATGTCCTGTGTTTATCTATTGGAAATTTGGAAACTACACCTACTATTTTTATACTATTGTTGGAGACCACCGTTGTGTTTAAAACCAGCGATATTTTTCCCGCATCAGCCAACTTTAGTATAGTTATCCAGCTATTATAAATATTGAGAAAGACATGATGTTGATTGTGTTAAAAAAATTTACCGACAGAAATAAAAATAAAATGAGTCTACTTGTTTTTTTTGTACAATTTTGTTATTAAGGAATAATTATTTTAAATTGTCAAGTGTATTCTTATGGGGTGTGGTGGCTATAGCTGCCGGGCGTGTACCAGTGGCCTCCAAAAGTATCTTTTTATACCAATCCCCCCCCCCTCCCCCAGAGTACCTATAGCAAAATGCACCAGTTTCCCTCAACCGAATGTAATAGTTGGCCTCACATATTATATACACGATTACAATACCAGTTCATAAAATAGGAAAGGTAAATCACCTAGTGCAGTAGTGCATACAGAATTTTGACGGAATGTATAATTTTAGACGCATCCAAGCGGATTGCCGATTATAGGCTACGAGGAACGTCAATGATATAAGCCTTATTGAAATATACGCGTGTTTTATATTTATAAAATATCTTTATAGTCATTACTCATTAGGATGTTTACGGTTGTAAGAAACGTCTATGTGATACGATGTCTACTTTGTAAAAAAAAAGAAGACGAAAAGCCCTGACTTAAAATGATGAAAAATATTACGAGAATGTATAGCGAAATGGGAAAAATGTTATTAACTTTAAATAAATAAGCTTTTTTTAAACATCGCATATCATAATATTTATATTTTTATTTTATTATTACACATTTGTCTTCCCTATTTTGTGTTGTAATCGTGTGTATAACATTGCCACTGTTACATTTGTAAAATGCCGAAAAACACCGCTGAGGGCAACTGGTCAATACTGGAGCCCCCAAGGGTCACTTTTCAAAAACTACTAGGTAAGACTTTAGCACCCTCAAACTTTTAGACCTAGTTGCGCCACTGTCTTCGTGTCGGAGTTGAATTCAACACTCATAAACGACGCAGTTGCATTGCAAGAAGTATTACGATAAATGCACATTATTATGTTATTCACTATCAGTTATTGCTGATAATAATTACACTTTTTGCCATTTGTGTAAATATAACGACCATTGGAAACTAATACGTGAAACGTTGCGTGAAAATCGTGAAAATCGTATGCACACCTTCGTATGCAAATCGTACCTTAAAACAGTTTAGAAATTATAGTTTGTAATAGACCCTCCTGAAAGTGGCCATTTAAGAACTGAGCAATATCATACATCTACTTATTTCTACACCATTACAATAATAAAACAGAAAAAAAAGTGCACATTTTTATTTTTTCATAAACTTTTATAACATTTGTGTTACCACGTCAATTTTTACTAAGCATGCACCTATAGAATTAAGATGCATTTGTTATGCAAAACAATTGTTGTATTCCCCTTCTACCCATTACGGTCGGCCAACCATAATAATTATAATATAATGTCAAAGTGAACGTTCGGTCGTAGAGTATCTATAAAAATGTACTTATAGTATAAGTTGTATTAATGAATACATTGAAAACATCGCTCGTTGTAGCGGAAAATGCGAGAAGATCTAATTGACTGACGCTATCTAGGTGACCGCGTTCGCAACGGTCGTTCTTGAAAGAATATCCATCGCAGAGCCGTAGAAAGTGTAAGCCACGGCAGCTCACCGGGTCGGGTACCGTGCCGCGACGCACACGTATTGCCCCCAAATCGTTAACGGGTGCATGCGAAAAGGATAGGGTTGATAATCGCTTGAGGTGAAAATCACTGATGATTTATTGCGCCGCTAAATAGTTTTCCGGTCCCGCGAGCACACCCATTCCGGGCGTGGGACGGGGGTGTAATAACATTAATTTAACCCGTGGTAATAATTACCCGAAACAATCATTATTCGTTTACGCTAATCGATATTATGTTCACGTTATGTTTTATTTTATTTTGTTTTAGAACATATATACGAGCTGGGCCCCTTTTGACGGTTAACAAGTAAGAACAACAGGTTTACACATAGTTTACAATAAATTTTGAAGAACCAATGACATGAAGACAGTGAAATAAAAGAGAGTATAATGCAACAACCAAAAGCAAACAGTTTCGATGCAAAATATAACAAAATACTCGCCTATGAAATATAGGTGGTTAAATAAGAAAGGTGGGTTCCGTATTGGCATTAGACATCATACGTCTTATAGGCGCGAAAAGCCTAAACATATTTTGCAACTGAATTACACACATGTAGACTTCCTTAACACATGATTTGAACAAGAATGAAACTTCCGTAAAACGAACATCCATTTAACAAGACATTTTTACGAACCTAGACCTTCATTTTGAATCATGAGTAAATTTCTCTCCGTAAAACGAATATGATATTTTCAAACTACATGTTCGAAAACAATTTTTGTACAATATACTATTGCAGTCGATATCAAATATTGAATAATGTTTTGAATTGTACAATTGCATGTTCGATAACGATAATATAGAGATGGTAGTAAGACGAGTAAGTCAATTGAACACTTGATGAAATAGAAACTTTTTAAAAAACTGCAATTTTCTCAAAAAATTAGACAGTGAAACTATAAAATTTCGATTAACATTAAGTTTTTCATTTATTAAGATATACATTAATACATTGTATAGTATGTACTTGCAATTAATTAAAAATAATTATTATTTGACGAATCTCTCTATCATTTACGAATTCAGTTTAATTCGGTTGGAAAATGTTTTTAGGAGAATTTACTTTTTCAATTTCTAGAGCTGTTTACGATTGCCCGTATTTAGCTTAGTAAGCATTATGTTGTTTTCTCAGCGACTTCCGTTGTCAGTGCCAAACACGTAACGTACCTACGTAAAAGTCAGTCGTGCTATACCGCTATGACTACGATCCAAGCTTTTTATTTGTAAAATTTAAGTAATTATGATAAGTTAATAAACATAATATTATACGTCTTGTAGTGCACAGATTTGTAGTGTTTGGAGTACACCATTGAGAAAACGAACTCGTAACACGTTTCGCTATTGGAATACCGTCGATTTCACTTTAATGCCGGCTGTACGGGAAGACTAAACAACCGTCTTATCGATTTCCACCAGTTACAACAGTAGTTATTTCGGCTCGTCGCGGAAGCGGTTCTCGCATTTATTCCGTTTTCGACGCCGCAATCGAGTACAGTCGCGTACCGAAATTACGTGTTAAATCATTATTACGTCGCGTCGAGCATGTTGGCATTGCGGCGAGCGAACACGGAATAGCAACACACAAGCCGCGGTTCGGTGCGGATCTAAATTTTTCGCGGAACGGACGTTGCTGATGAAGAGTATCTGTGTCTGGACTGCATTATCTCGGCCACGGTGGCGAAATAAAAACGACCGTTGTGCCGGCGAAGACGTTCCCGGGGAAGCTCTTGGGAAATCATCGCACGACCGACGCGAACTTTACGTTGCTTAACAACGGGATTGGTTACCGCCGGTTAATGGGGTTTCTCTCGCGAAGATTTACCTGAGTCGTTGAAAGCGCTCGCACGCACGCACGCACGCACTTGCTATGTACCTGTAGCAAAGGTGTACGTAATAATATGATGTTCCACGTGCAAAAACAATTCGCAGAGTAATCGCTTTTTCGGCCACCCACGAAGAAAAATACCTGTAATTCTGTCGGTCGTTTTGGAAATACAATTTATTTTATACGGATGCACCGCAGTCGATTTCCTCGGCTAACATAATGTTACACGTTTATAGTATTTTCGTGTTGAGATCGCCGAGCGAGATCTTTTTCACGGTTTGTCATGCGTGTACTGCAACTAATTGTTTTTTATCTGACCACTGGGTGGCTTTTTCATCGAGCCTACAAATCAATACTGATAAAACTTTTTATTTTTCATTTTCATAACTATTGTTTGATTTCAGTTGTTAATTCGAATCGTCCTTTTTACTTATTGCTATTTTAAACGCAAATATTGTGCGAATACTTCGGAATGAGAAAAAAAATAAATACAAATAAATAGATTATTGTTTTTGAAATGGCGTGAGTCCTAGGCAAATCAAAATTACAATAATTACTATAAGTAAGCGTTGTCTACATATTATTATAATATAATATCACAACTATTATAATAGTTATAATTGTTTACCCGCTAAATAAATTAGTATAATGAACGAACGAACTCAATATATTTCCTATCAAAATTGCCCACACGTGAAGAGCTTCACACTTATTTGTATATACCGAATACAGTAGTACTGCAGTTTTATAACAAAGGTGGACAAGTAAAAGAGTATTAAGTAATAATTATATTTTTTTTATGAAATAATATGCACTAATAACTCTAAAAAATCGACTATATGTCAAATATGCTCTTACACCCAAAACATACAAAAAAATTAATTAATATTAATATTAAACTTTATATTATTATTACTATTGTTGTGCAACGGATTTTTATCACAGAAAGTATGTTTTCCTAATTCCTATGCAATCTAATGAACTTACGAGCCCAGATAAATAACTGCAATTAGGTACTTTATATTTTGATGACTAGTCTTTCATGCCACAATCTCAATGTGTCCTTGATAGCTATATTAGCTATATTAGCTGTCATCAAAGAGGTTTCATTTCAGGGTTAGCAGGCACTCATATAAATGCTTCACTAATAAACGGAGTCTTAAAGCGTGCCAAATCATCTAAATCTGATGGTTGTATAGTAATGCTTGACTTGGCTAAAGCATTTGACACAATCGGACATAGCCATATACAACATACACTTAACTCTCTACCCATACCTAATAACCTGCGCTGTCTGCTTCAAAACTTAACAACTTCAAACATGATTACAATCGAAGTTAATAAAAAATATTCAAAAACAATAAGCTTGCATAAGGGGGTAACCCAAGGATCACCTCTCTCGCCCACAATATTTAACTTATGTCAAGATTTTGTTCTTAAACATATTTCAGACCCTAGCGTAAGCATGATTCATGGGTTCCAACTTCAACCAGGCTTGGACAACATTTCTATCTGCGGGTTTGCAGACGATACAGCAATAATTGGAAAAGATATGGAAAGTGCAAGAAATCTGGTTGACATGGCAATTGATCTGTTCTCCTCGGTGGGCATGAAAATAAACCACACGAAATCCCATGTTATAAATATCAAGAAAGGCATACTTTCTCCTAAGTGCCTAACGTTGCTTAGCACTGCAACCATACCGCCAGTCACTGACAATGACTGTATACGTTACCTCGGTGTAAACTTTAGGGATGATATAGTGTTCGATCAGAAGCAATTTTTGATCAACCTAGAGAAGGACTTTAGAAACATCATAACATCTCCGTTACTTAGAGGCGATCAAAAAATAAATATCTTAAATCAATATGTCTACCCGAAATTGATCTACCCTCTACAAACCACGCCAATCGACCTTCTTCCGGCCGCGTTCTTGGAACGAGTTGGTGTACTCATAAGACAAGGAGTAAGAGAGATTTGTGCTCTACCATCTGATACACCACTCCCTGTATTCTACAGTGGCCGAAAAGTTCGTGGCTTAGGTATGTTAAGAACAACGTGGGAAGCATCTCTGCAACACTTAGCAATAATTTACAAAATTTCTAAAATACAAGACCAACATCTGCAGACGGTACGTGACTTTAAATCTGAGGAAATCCAATGCCGGAACCGCCTCGGAGAGGTCACAGGCAAAAATGTACGAGCAATTCGGACAGAGCTGCGAGACAAAGAGTATCAGAAATGGAAAGTCTTACCACAAAGAGGATTAGGGGTATTATGGTATGATAAATGTACGTCAACAAACTCATGGGTATCAAATAAAGGAGGTTTCTCAAGTAGTGAATGGTCCAACGCCATAAAGGCATCGATGAATTCAATGGCTAATCGTGGAACGGGTGGGCGCAGTATGGGTGGTAGCCGCCATTGCAGATTTCAAAGCAGCAGTGAGAATAAAATTATAGAAACTCTACCACACATCCGAGGTGCCTGTCCAAAAACGGAGTTATTGCGCAATTCGTCCCACCATAGGGTCCGTACTTCTATAGCCGATCTTTTTCGCAAAAAAAAAGTCTTTGAAGTATTTGAAGAAGTCCACTGTTTATCGACAATAGACAATAACGTGCAAAACCGTCGTGCAGACATCATCATAATAGAAAGAAACAAAAACCACGGTCTCATTCTGGATCCAACAATTCGTTGGGAAACGAATGACCCACAACAAGACAATGCAATAAACGAAGAAAAGAAAAGAATCTACGAGCCATGTATTCCGTGGCTTCAACAGCAATACGACATTGCAAATTGGGAAGTGTCCGGACTTTGGTTTGGAGCTCGAGGAACAGCCTCAGAGTTCCTAAAGTCATTTTCCCGATCACACAACCTCGCTATGGAAGAGCTCAACAAATTATGTCTATCAATTTTAAAGACTCATTATACATAATAAATTACCATTTATATTCGCAGTAAAATAAGTTTCTATAGATTTTGAATTGCTAATTGTTAAATTTAGTAGTTGCTTATAAACTCTAGATATTATATAATACTACATTTTTAATAACTTATGTAAATTTCACTATGTCACTATGTATCTATGTATTGATCAGTATGCTGTGTCTATTGGCAACTCACGTAGTGAGCAGCTCGCTTCAATAAAAGTTGTTTCTCTCTACTAGTGTTTCTTCATAGTCATTTAAATTTTAACCATTTTCCTTATCTCTCGCCTGTACAGACTTTTTGTCCGTTCCTTGAAAACACACAATTATTTTTATCAGATGACATTGTTAGACCTTTATCTAACGCTGTACAACATAAAAATAAGTTATACTTTCATTTTGGCACGTATAAAACATCTAACAGAAAATGTTTATTCCATTTATTATTTGCAAATGATAATATTATTTCGATATTAACTTTTCCTTCAGCTAGTAAAGTTTTATCGTTGCCTATTTTTATTTGTATTGGTTTGTCGAACGATACGTATATAGTTGTAAAACCACTTTATTTTACTACTCATGTGATCCGATGCTCCTGAGTCAAGTAGCTTTCCAGCTTTCCTCATAGTTTTCAATATTACATGTTCGATGTTCCCGTGATAAATACATTTGACTATCCGATTGTCCTTTTTTTATTACGATTTTTCAAATACTTCTTACATTGATTTTTCCAATGTCCTGGTATATTACAAAAATAACATTTACCTGGTTTTTTATTAAGTTTATGATCACTATTTTTCATGTTTCCAGATTTCCAATTTCTCTTTGAATTGTTTGCTGATAGTGCTATTGATTTTTAACTATCTTCCTTTATTTTATTACGTTGTTATCACCATGATTCTTCAACTAATAAGTAATAATTCACTCGTTAAATTATTAATTGTTTTAGCTTCCACTGGGAGTTGGGACAGAGTCCCAAGCACTGAAAAATGATTATACACTTCGGGTAAAGTCATTAGAATTTTTCTCATAGCCATATTATCTGTTACTGGTTCCCCTGTTTGCTTCAGTTTCATTTCCAGGTTTTCCACTTTAGAAATATGTCATCTGTTGACACCTTTAAATAAATAAAAAATATCTTTAGAAGCAAATATATTATTGATTCCGACTTATAGTGGTAGTTATGGACGACAAAATATACTGTTCTACTGTTCCAGTAATTTGTATAAATTTTGTTTATTATTTAGCTTTTTGTATTAATGAGTACTATTCATATTATATTCATGACGCTTGATGACAGTTTAAGATATTGAAGACCCACAACAAAAAAAAATCATAATCACACGTGATTAACAACAAAATCGATTTTATTTATTTAATTTGTACAAATATTAAAAATGTGTCATAACTGATTATTTTAATGAATATTAATTTACTTGCTAGATTTTACCAAACGGTTTAATCTTTCTGAAACACAGGGCATCGCAAATATTGCATACCATTAAATATATTATGTAAAGAAATGTTCAGGAACGAATAACGTTCATACGACCGTCCAACAACCCAGAGCAGATTTAAGGAGTGCAATAGATGCAGTTTTCATGAAATTCTAAAATTACATCGATTTTAGAGTCTATTATAGAGAAATAAAGTCCTAGTTCAGAACCTTCCTAAGATCCTCACTTTCTAACGGCTAAATAGTTGGCGCTGGCCCCTGCAACTTACTCTAAATTCTGGATCTGCAATAATGGTGTCTTTCATAAGACAACTGAAAAAAAATTTTGTTATCCCTAGAAGACTTACGACTTACGAGTTAGAAAGAATTAAAAACAGTGATTTAGAAAATGTTTCATATCGATTTTAAGATAAGAAAATAATGAATAAAACGTGTTATAGACCAGCGGTTCCCAAACTTTTTTGACTCGTGGCGTTCTTTTGGATCTGAGGCTATCTCATGGTGCCCAAGAATTGTCACCATTTAAAATGTATTTCCTTTAGTTTGGGGATAAGTTACTAAAATTAAATGGAATTTATTAATTGTAGTCATATTTACTCAATCTTGATATTTATTTTCCTAATAACTTAATTATACCGGTAGGATTAATTTAAGATGTATTTTGATATAAATTTAAAAATGTTTATTGGCTTTAAATTTATGAATTTTGTGATTATTATACACATATTATGTAAATTACATATTTATTTATAAAATTCTATACAAAACAGTTGATACTATTTTTCTTAATAGTGACTAATCTCACTTGGTATTAGCTTATCAATTATTATAGTAATAGTTTTATTTTTATTTTGTATAAGGCTTATTGGAACCATATACTGTTTAAATTTTTAAATATACGTTTTCTAATTTAAAAATGTTTTTATTAACCTATTTTTTACTAATCTACTTAAATTCAAGACTGCCAATAAGTAGCAATGTTGTAAAATGTATATTAATATAAATAAATTTATTTTAAGTTTTATTAAAACCAATACAATAAAATAAAAATTTACTGAGTAATAATTTTTAAGTTATTTGTGGAATATTAACTTATTCGGGAAAAAAAGTAAAAGAAAAATTTTAACTTATAACTTTCTCGCCATGGAACTATTTGAAGAATGTTTTCTACTTTTCTTTTTAATCTTTTATCACTGGTTTAGAACATACATACTAACTGTTTACAATGTTAGACATTACGTGGTAAAAGCCTTAAAGGTTACAAAAATAGTTTTATGACATGTTCCAAAGTGATTGCTTTATCTTTCAATACAAACATTACAATCACCTTAATTTTCGAATAGCTTTTTCATTGTCATTGTTTCTGTTTTCGGTTCAATATATTTTGTGGTACCGCAACAATGGAAATTATGTATGTTAAATTGTTAAGTAGTGTTTAAGTGATTTATTTATAGTATATATAAATCACTAAAATAAAAATTATACTATAAATGTTAAACCATTTATTTATAATATGTATTCCAATTAGAGATACAATAAAAATTATGTTTTCCTACAACAAATAAATAAAAACAATAAATAAAAAAAAACAGTTTTTAAGTAAATTTGACCAATAATCAAACAGCCATAGGTCATCAATAACCCCTACCCACGATTTCTTTATATACTTCGTAGTTCCTTTGTATCTACATGATATAAATACGCTTTCGGTAATTCAGTTGGTGCCGTTGGTCGCTATAGTCGTTACTCGTTACTATAATTTAGAGTAATTTAGTAAATAAGAAATTAAAATTTTTCTGAATGTCTTAAATCTGATATTATTAAAATATTTAAATGTTAAGATCATTAATCATTTGTGCATAGGCGCAACTGGAGCTCTAATTTTTGGGTTGCTGAAATTAATTTAATGCTCATAGCCCATGGAGACCCAGCCCTCATAACCTCAGATATCGTTCATAATACAAATTACTATAATCATTCTAAAATGGAACATAAAAAAACCAATATTTTAATATGAATTAAACTTTTATATAATAATAATAATTTAAATATTATAAATTAATAATTATATAGATATAGCTATCGATATGATCATGATATCAATTATGATTTATGACCAAAATAATTTAAAATGTTGTTTGTTTATACTTCATTATTTAAAAATATTCATGGTATTTCACTGTAATTATTATAGGTGGGCCTACAAAAACCATGGGTGCTAAAGAAGAGTAAAGACTCTAGTTGCGCCTCTGCATTTGTGGTTATCTTTTTAAGGTCATATTTCCTAATGAATTATAGTAAAATAGATAGACTTGTGAAATAATTAAATTAATACATTTTTTTTTAACTATTTAAAGTTTAGATTAAACATTAAAACTCAGAGTTATAGAAAAAAAATGAGGACCAAGGGTTTGGCTATAGATTTGAAATTATACTTCAATATTTCTAAAAATGACTAGCTTTATTATTTTCGTTTAGTTTAATCAATCTTAAAATGTAATTTTCTAAAAAAAAATTCAAGATGAAGTAAATAATGACACTTTAAGTTAAAGATATTATTTTAATTGTGTAGTAAATTAGCATTTTTTTTGCATAAGAATGTGATGAGTATTATTTTATCTCTTACGACATCCTTGTAATTAAAAAAAATGCCTTCCAGAGGCAAATATTCTTCCAAACCAGTTGGATGTAAACCCTGAAAACTAAAAATAAAAGTGTAATCTATATATACCATATAGTAATGAATAATACAATTTTAATTGTGTAATAAATTAGCAAGTAGATACTGTATCTGTATGTACAACCGTGATCATTACCGATAGGTCGATGAAAACCGATGGTTTGATGGTATCCGATGGTTCGATGAAAACCGATAGTTCGATGAAAACCGATGGTTCGATGGTATCCGATAGTTCGATGAAAACCGATAGTTCGATGAAAACCGATGGTTCGATGGTATCCGATAGTTCGATGGTCTCGATAGTACCATTGATTTTATAATATACTATACTATACTATATTATAAAATCAATGATAGTACTAACTCGTTAGTTTTAAACTATCGGCTAGTTCGATAGTTTTAAACTATCGATTAGTTCGATAGTTTTCATTCGGTTGTGCCCATCACTGGCATCACTACTCGTTACTCGTTAGCAGTGTTGCCAGATGGTACGATCTTGGTGGGGAAGTACGATAATTTAGGGTCTGGTACGATCCCCCACCAGACCATCTGATGGGGCGGGAATTATACTATCTTTTTGAAAATTTGTATTTAAAATGAAAAAGTATTTATAGAAAATTCTTTGATTTCCAAGTAAATTGTGATTATTCAATATTAATGAGTTATGACTAAACGTATTTATTCCATGAATTATAATATTATATATTTTATAATTTCCATAATATTGGTAAACATAAAATAGCGATAATGCGTAATGACTTACTGTTAATTGTCATTTGTTTACAAATATTCGTTTTCGTAATTCGTGTAATAACTAATAATTCTTGTTAGTTGTTGTTTGTTACTTTGTTAGTATTGCACTATTGCTAGATGGTAATCGCCAGTTATGCGCTATTTATTTAAAGGTTCACGTTGTTCTTTTTTAACGGTTATTATGTTATGTTTATCTGATTTATCGTGAAGTTTAAGTGAAGTTTTGATTTTCGTATATTTAATTCAAATAATTAATTATGAATAGTGAAAATGAAGATGATCCGATTAGGGCGAGGACACCAGAGAGTGTTAAACGCAAAAGATGCGAGAGTTCAAAAAAGTATGAACATAAAAAACAAAAGTTTCGAAGTGAGTGGTTAGTCGATTCCAAATATAGTAATTGGCTATGTCGTGTTCCAAATAACGAATTAATGGCAAAATGTAAATTGTGTCCGTCGGAAATGATAGCAGAATTATCCGTTTTAAAAAAACATGCGTTGACGAAGAAACATTTAAGTTGTGTATCTTCAATTGGAACTAGACAAAAACCGATCAGTAATTTTATTAACGATGGTAAAAAATTGAAAGAAATTGAGCAAACAAAACGAGCTGAAATTCTTCTCTGTGGCTTTTTAAACGAACACAATTTACCTTTCAACGTTATGAGTCATTTATCAGCCGTTTGTAAACAAGCTTTTCCAGATTCAAAGATTTCACAAAACATGAATCTTGGACGTACCAAAGCTACATCAATTGTCAAAAATGTTATCGGACAATGTCATAGTGAAGATTTGGCCAATATCCTTAAATCTACATGTTTTAGTGTCATTATAGATGAAAGTACTGATGTCGGTTGTATTAAGACATTATGCATTTGTGTTAAATTTTTTGATAAAATGAACAATCAGTTTCAAACTAAATTTTTCAAATTAGTACAACTTTTTACTGATTCTGATAGTGCAAATCAAGGAGCAACTGCACAGAAAATATTCGATGAACTTATAAAAGCATTCAATGAATCGAAAATTCCTTTGAACAATATTATAGGTAATTAATAATTATATTTTAACTCGAGCATAGAAAAATAAATTTGATATACTTTAATAATGAACTCTGTATTATATTAATAAATATTTAATTATTTATGTTTAGGGTTTGCATCAGATGGATGCAATTCTATGATGGGAGCGTGGAATTCAGTTTCTTCTAGATTCAATGAGCATATGCCAGGTAAATAATAATTTTTAAATATTATGTTTTTACTATCTAGGAATTTGTTGTTTCATTGTTTTACTACTATCATAATAATTATAATAATTTGGGTGATTAGTTATTTTTAATAAGTAATAACTATACAGATCTAGTTACAATTTTTTTTTTAATGAATTTTATTATAAAATAATACACCTATATACATTTTTATATGTATAAAAAAAATATTAAAATTAATGATTCAGAAATATTATTTTATTTGTATTAAATAATTACTAATGTAGTTACTGAATTTTCTACTACCAGTGTTTTATGATAATGATAATAATGCATTTATGACAAATGTCTTATTTGTTTCACTCAAAAAATATATAAAAACAAAATTGTTATAGGTGTATTCATTCAAAAATGCATTTGCCATTCGTTACATCTTTGTGCAAGTTCAGCTTGCAAAACATTGCCAAGATCATGTGAAGACTTGGCCAGAGATATTTTTAATTACTTCAAATCAAGTAGCAAACGTATCTGCCAGTACAAAGAATTTCAAGAGTTCTGCAATGTCTCACCTCATAAAATCCTGTATCCGGCACAAACCAGGTGGTTATCATTATTAATAGTTGTCAATCGAATTCTAGAACAGTGGCAACCTTTAAAATTGTTTTTTACGTCTAGCTGGTACAAAGATAGATTAAAATCATCCGAAGATATTTATAAAGCTTTAAATGATCCATCAATTTTTATTTATCTAAATTTTTTACAATGGGTGTTACCTAAATTTGTAAACATAAACAAGTTATTCCAAAGTGATCGACCAGTACTGTGTTTACTACACAATAAAATGCATGAGCTGTATAAAGATTTGTTTTATAGCTACATGAGACAATGCAATGATCCTACATCTATAGATCCTTCTAACACTTCATATTTTTTACCATTAAATGACATCTACTTAGGGGCTGAAGTTTCAAATTTACTAAACAAACCAGAAATATGTAAAAATGAAGCAATGGTTCAAGATATTCGTAAAAGATGTAGGGAGTTTTTAATAACTGGTTGTCGTCAAATAAAATTAAGATTTGATTTTGATAATCCAATTCTTAAATCACTGACACAATTAAATCCCAAAACAGTTTTTTCATCCAAACGTTCCACAACATTAATTCCTTTTATACAGATGTTCCCCAGAGTAGTAAAACAGTTAAATATATCCATTCAAGATATCGATGATAGTTGGCGTAAGATTGGTACCATAAATTTAGAGACTGAATTCGTAGATAGCTTGAAATTATTAAATGTTGAAGAATTTTGGATACAGCTAAAATTATTTGAGAGAGATGATGAGTACCCATTTAAGATTATATCTGATTTCATACTTATTATACTAGCTTTACCACAATCTAACGTCTCATGCGAACGAATGTTTTCAAAAATTAACCTCATCAAAACTAAACAACGTAACCGCTTACAAGCACCATCATTAAATGGTCTTCTTAATGCAAGTCAATGCATGCAAGAAACATCTTGTCATGAATTTGAACCTTCTATTAAAATGTATAATTTAATGACTACTAGTAATTTATATGACAGTGCAAACATTGATGATAATGGTGATGATGATTTTGTTTTTGCTAATGTATAATATTATTTTGTAGCATTCATTATTATACTATATTTTGAGGTATTGTTAAAAATATATTTATTAATTTGAGTTTGAATATTTTGTTAGTTTGTTTATTTTGTTTTGTATTTATAATTAATTATAATAATATAATTTTGTATTTGATTTAAAAATAATTACGTTGTTATTGGTTTTGTTATTTTGTAATAAAAATTGAAATACAGATAAGGTTTATCTTAGACTTGTTCTTATTATCACGGTTTGATAGCGAGGACCGTAGGACGTAACCAAATTTTTTATACGATCTTTTCGTTGAAAGTACGATCATTTTGGAGGTCCTATACGACCTTCTCGTTTTGAAATACTGGCAACACTGCGTTAGTCGTTAGTCGTTACTCGTTATAGGTGTGTACAGGTTATAGTGTTATACTTTATTAGCAACGTTGAAATCATCCATTAATCAAATCGCTAACCAATTCTATTCCAAAGCGAAATAGTTTCTTAGAAAATTTACAAGGTAAGTAATTTGTTGTCTAATTTATAAAATATATAATACTTCTTTCTTGTGACTCGTTTAGTTTTATTTGAAATAATTTTATTTAACATATACATTATAATCATAGGCAAAACTAGACATTGTTATTTGGACAGGCCAAATATATTTACAACACATAGGTACGGTTATTTACTTTTTTTGTTGAATATAATATACAATTTTTTCTGTGTTAAGTATTTAATACCAAACAAAAATAAATATAAATAAGTAAACAAGTAATAATAGATGACGATTAAACTAAAAATATGGACAACAATATAATTTTTTTTAATTCTTCAATGGCGTCCTCAACATTAACGCTAAAGCCCGATTCACATTGTTACGGCACGGCACGGACCGTCACAACAGGGACAGGACCGGCAAAACATAATCTGAAAGAATGTTTTGACGGTGCGGTTCGTGTCGGTCCGTGTCGGTACGTCCAGTGCTGGTGCAGTGTGAATACGGAAACGGGCGAACGGCTAACACAAGAAAAACTATTAAAATATGAATAAAAGATAAATTGAAGTTGAAGATTGAAGTATTTTTTCTGATATAAAAAGCGTCTCCAGATACAAAAAAATATATCCCTGTAAAATATAAAATATATTTGTAAAATGCATTCATCGCTCAGGTCGGAGCTACATGGAGCTCAATGTAAATAAGTAACAAATAAATTAATAAATCAAAAACACAATTGAAACAAGTTTTATTCAGTGTTAATTAATAGTTTTCTGTGATACTACTGATTACTATGCATTACGTGTTTTTCGAGTTGTCGACGAATGTTGTTAAAAAATAACATACTGCTTACTTAGCTAAATACTTGTATTCTATAAATTCCCACACTATTATACATGACGTGTCAACGGTTCATAACAGTAGCATATGAGGTCATCTAAAATTCTAAACTGTCCTGTTTCACGGTGGATCACGTAAGCGAGTTTAGAAAATCTTTCACTATAGAACAAGGGTGCCCAAACCCAGGCCCGCGGGCCACAAAGTGGCCCGCGGGCCACAAAGTGGCCCGCCAACAAGTCTATACTCTATAGTCTATAGCATTTTAAATTATTATTAATATTTCTTTAAAAAGTTTAAATTTTGTTGTATATTTTATTTTATATACGGGTGTGTATTAAATAAGCATTAGGACCAGCAATGTTATCGGGTTTTCTGGTGACGACCGGATGCCTTTTACCCGAACCCGTATTTGTCGCGATGTTAATCGGTATTATTTTTATGTTTATAAATTATCGTGACCATCCGTCGACGTAGTCGTCGTATATCTTCGAGTTTAGATTATTCGAAGTATTGTACTAACTACTAATAGCGACCAAAATCAGTCGCTCCGCACCCGCCTTTTGCTACGGTCATAATAATAATACGTATAACCATTGATTAAGTATACGAGATGGCCCACGTAATGATAAATATTGGAAACGCACAAACGTCTCAAATGGAGCCAGAATTGTAGTAGTAATGGATTCCTGACAAAAGATAGCGCTGACATGCCGTATACATTGATTAAGTATACTTAATCAATGGTATAACATAATAAATATTAAATTATTTTGTGATAATTGCGTTTATTCTGTTTTTACTGGTGAATTTTAAGCCAGAATGGCTCTCAGCAAACCAATTACGTCGAGAATTTCTTCTTTTTTGTTTTTAAAATATGCTCGTTGTTAATGTTGTCATCAAAACGTTTTGTTTATCGGTGGTTCATGACTCATGAGGCCATTACGACGTATACATTAATTAAAACTGTACATTGTAGCGTTGATTAATAATTAATGATTGTAGGCATTGTAGACACGGAAATTAAAGTTATTAATTTCATATTCTATTAAACATATTTTAAGAAAAAACTCTTCATTATGTTACATAATTCTCACTTTTATATTATATTATTTGTATTATCTATATTATATTTGTATACGTACAGACTTTATATACATATGGCTAGGCCTGAGAACTAAACCACGAGACCACAAGCCACAATCCATTTCAACTCTTTGTTTTTAGCAATCAAATTAAATATAATGTTAATTTGGGCGTTATCGCTGATCGCGTAAATTTTCCCATATTGTACATTATCTACCATAATAATTATTATGAAATTTACGACGAAAAATGTAATTATTATTTAACCCGGGATCACTCGCGCGTTTTCTTTTACATTATTACTCGCGTGTTAGATTTTTTCTAACAATCTATTAGTTTATTTAATTTCATCAAAATACCTTTTTGTTAAATTTATATTTATTGCATTATTTACTAAAGACTTATTGTCTATATATATATATATATATATATATATTTATGAGATAATTGTGCCACTTTAGATGTTTTAAAGCTGATATTAAAATGACGTGCAGTTTTTGTAGCTAGTGGTTTATGCATTAGCCATTTCGTGCCATCTTTTCCAACATAACAAGGGGTATTCAATAAATTATTTGAAGCAGGGGTAAATGTATGTGTACTATCAGAATCACTATTGCCTGACTGTTCTGATTCTGTATCATGATTAGAATGCTCAGATTCAGTATCCGTTTCTGAGTTCGGATTTCAGAACACTAACGTTTGCATCTTCTTCTTGCAACCATTCTATTACTTTAGTTGCAATTTTATTATTGTTCATTATTACAGTAAACAATAAAATGACACTCGACACTAAAATTATTGTTTTTAAATGTTAATTTGAATTTGACACAAATAAAATAAACAATACGCAGTCACTCGCGTTAGAATATTACTAACAATTTGCGGTACCGTCAACAATAAACTGAAAAATGAAAATAATTTTCAAATAATATTATCCCATCTTCCATTATGATGTTATTAGTTCAATAATTATGTGGATGAAGCATTCGTGGAAGGACGACCATTTATCATTTAATAAATTCTTATTATTCTAAAAATAAGTTGAATGTTAGATTTTTTCTAACAGTGCGAGTTATCGCGGGTTAATACTTGTTTTATTATCTAAAAGAACAAAATTAAATTAAAATCAGACTCGGCCGATGCGGCTTTTAATCATAGATAATAAAATGTGGTGTTAATGCTTCCTTCCATTACGATTTACCATAAATCATTTACTAATATGATAAAATAATATTAATAATCAAATAAATAATAATACTCAATTTAGGTTGCGGTTTATTATGAACACATAGTAAGTATCGATATTGTTACACTTCGTACTGTATTCAAATACCATGTTTTTATATTTTAAATTTAAAAAATTTTCACGCCTTCGCTTCGGTCATAATCTTCTCCCTCATTCATTTCTCCTTTCATTAAATTCCTCTCCCCTTTGCACTCTTCACAACTTCAAAGCCGTATGTGACTTCAGCACATTCTTTTCTCTTGCCCTTCTCTCACTCATCTTAGCAATCCATTTCTATCAAAACTCTCTTCCTTAGGTTACACCTCTTCGTATGTAATCCATCTCCTCAATTCTCGCTCCCCCTCCGTAATTTCCCTCATCATCACTTTCATCTGCAACGCTGGTTTCCTCATATATAATTTTATATATATATATATATTGTACTTTATCTTTTGTTTTTATAACTGATTTTTATTTTTATCACATTTAAAAGTTTAATAGATTACCACTAATTGTCACGCTATAATGTCTTTTAGACAAAAACAATAAAAAAAAAAAATTTAAAAATAATACCTCAACGTAATATTTGAGTCAAACCATTAAACAATTTGCTATTTCGTTTTGACCTTTAATATTTACCCGCCCTTGGCTATAGCAGTTTAGCCTAAACAGCCTAAGCGGTTATAGTATAACTATACAAAAATGTTTTAATCTTATTTTTAATGTGAAATTTGAGCTTGTACTTCTTTTACTACGTACGTTTCCCCAGCCCGCCCCATTCGACTTTTTTAAATTTTTCCTTCACAGGGATTTAGTATGTAATTTATATGAATTTGTATGCCCATACTTGGAATTTGTATGACGAGGGTTTTCTCGGAAAATCAATTTTCCTACGGGAGGGCTGGGGAAACGTACGTTCTTTTACTAATAATGAAAAATCTGGTTGAAGTTTAGTGGTTCCAATCCTCAAATTGAATGTCATCCGTAAGTCGCGTTCTATGGACCGATTTTGTTTGTTTCATACGTGAAAATTTTGTTCGCATATATGTATACGTCGAGCCAAATACAGTAGCCATTTTCATTATAAAGTCTCTTAAAGCAGGGAAATATTCGTGTTGAAGTTTTGAATAAAATTTTAAAATTTCGTTTTGTTTCATTTTTTGAAATTCATCACAGTAAAATGAATTTGTTTTTAACTCAATAACTTCAAGTTGAAGAGAAGTGTAAAGATTATTTTTGTACTTTTATATATATATTGTGGCCCGCTTGAAGATAATTGCTTACCAAAGTGGCCCCCCAAAGGAAAGAGGTTAGGCATCACTGGGTTATACTGATACCACGGTGGTATTTTAAAATTTTTGTTTGCCCAAAAACACTTAAGCCGAGATATTATATATTATATATTCCTTTGAATCTAATAAATTCGAGTTAAAAATAAAATGTATGATTTTAATAGCCACATTAGATAAATCAATAAATGTACGTCGTCGAGGGTCGTCGCAAATCGACGAAATATGGATTCTACTACTGATGGTTCGATAAATTAGCTATAACTTGTTGTACTCGCTCAGGGCCCAGTATCAACACGACAACACGATAACGTTTTTAAATATTATGTTTCATTAAAGCCTGTACTTATTTGGACGCAATAAACATCTGTTATTTTCTGTTTTCCAGAAATCGTTTACGACATGGCATCACAAAAACTATGGTCCTTGGTGCTGATCGGACTTCTGATGACATCCGCCGCTCAAGCCGGTCCTCTTGCATCTGGTGTATGTTATGCCGGCTGTGCTGCTGTAACAGTTGCTTGTTTTTCAGCAGCTGGATTTACTTTCGGCACAGTTCCATTATCGATAATCACTGCTACTCCTGCCTTGGCGGGATGTAATGCCGCATTTGGGATTTGTGAAGCAAGTTGCATGGCTGCTTTATTTATGCCTACACCATAAGAAAAAGACGATATTTTCTGTTGCTACTACGTTCACAGTTATAAAGATTTTTGTACCTAATCATGGGAATAACCTGATTAGAACTTAATATTTTGTAATATTATTATAAATTAGCTTTCACTCCAATAGCCATTTTAATTTTCACATAGTTTTCGATTTTATACGAATGTCAAATACCTACTGTGTTGTACTGATATCTCTATTTTTAGTAATTTGTAGTTATCAATTACCTTAATACATGAAATATTTAAATTATTTATTGCATTTTATTTATTTAAAATGTTTAATGTTATATTATAATAGGTATTTATGACAGCGGCTTTTTTATTTATTGTTTTCTAATAACAAGCGCAACGCTTTGATTGGCATTTAGTTTTACTACCAAACAGATTGAGGCGGTTGCAGTCGCTGAAAAAAAATGGCTTTTAGACCAATAAACTAGACAAAACTGCATTTGGTATGACGGATTTTAATTTTTAAAATGAAATTTGATTGGTTAACAAGTTTTCTATACTTTCATGGAGGTAATTTAGAAAATTTTGAAAATTGTTAGAGTTATGTAAAAAATATAAATAAAAAAAAACCATATTTTTAAAATGCTATGATTCAGCTGGAAAAGTCGATATTCAAAATCGCCTCTTCAGGAGCTTAGTGAACTTTTCAATCAATGAAATCCTGTTAACCATATTAAAATCCGTCCAGCCAAAATCCTTCAGTTTCGTCTAGATCAGTGATGGGCAAAGTACGGCCCGCGAAAGTATTTAATCCGGCCCGCCGAGGGTCCATCGATATGGAGAGTATATGGCCAGTATAGTATAAAAAAATTCCCTAAATATTCTGAAAATGATCGAAGAGAATAGTTTTAAATATATAAATGGATTGTGCGTGGTCGTACCCTAACTCGTATACTAAGATACTAAGATAATATGTACATTGTTGCGTCCCGCAGCCTTGCAGCGGTTTCGTACCGTAATAATCTATTTATACACAATATGGTAAGGGACTACATGTAACATGTTATATAATGTCTAGATCTATATGATCTCTAATGTGGCTCAGTCCTTCCAAAACGTTGGACACCCCTGTTCTATTGCGTAATATTATCGTAAATAAGATTTCACTCCTACAGTGATTTTAATTTTCACACAGTATTGAACATTGATTCTATAATCAACTATTAAGGATTTTGATATAATATAATTATAAAAATGAATAAATTAAAAAATATTATAATGTAAAAACATGTATTTACACTTTTTTTATTCTGTATACCTATGTATTTCCATATCACTTTTTTTTAGTAATCTAAGTATTAAACTAAGAGTTTTACACCTGTATTAATAATTATTATAATTTATTATGTATAGTATTGAATAGGCTTAATCGCTTACTAACAAATGTTATAACTTATAACTTATAAATTATAATATTATTTTGGAAGATGTTGATGATCGCATTACAATGTTTCCTACAAAATACATTTTTAGTCAAGTGAGCATAAGCCAGTTTAAAAGTTCATATTTTTAAAACTAGTAGGTTAATTTACTGATTAACTTAATAAAATCTATTTCCAATTAATTTCAAAAATAATTATCTAGGTAATAATTTAATTTATTGTTCATGTGATCGATAAAAAATTATATATCTACTGCAACATAAATTTATTATTCAGACATTAATTTTAGTTATTACTTATTTAAGTATTAGAATTATAAGAATTAGTTAGAGCACAAATGATTTATTATGTTATCCAGATGAGACAATTATATATTTATTTTCTAGAATTTACTGAAAATATCTAAGTATTCAATCAAAAGATTGAATAACTTTGAGGGGGCTAGAAGTCATAAATATTACAGTGAATAGTACCTTACAGTAGTGAATAAGTTGATGTATTACATCTGGATCAACTAATTGCATGAGGTGGGTTGGCATTATTTCCGAGTAAGTGTTAAAAAAATTTAGTGTTTACTAAAATATAAGTTGAAGTAATACATGATATAATACATAATACAAGGTGATCAAGTTATAAGTTAAAATGTTTCCGAGAATGTTAATATTTCGCGAATAACTTAATTATTATTTGGTAATTTTTTTTTTTAGTGTATTGGTTTTAATAAAACTTAAACTATTATAGATATTTTACACATTAATTTATTTATACTGATATATTTCACAACATTGCTACTTATTGGCAGTCTTGAATTCCAGTATACTAGTAAAAAACAGATTAATAAAAACATTTTTAAATTGAAAACATATATTTAAAATTTAAACAGTATATGGTTCCAAAAATCCTTATAAAAAAAAAAATAAAACTATTGTTATAATAATTAATAAATTAAAACCAAGTGAGATAAGTCACTATTAAGAAAAATAGTATCAACTGATGTTTTGTATAACATTTTATAAAATAAATATGTAATTTACATAAGTGTTTAATAATCATAAAATTCATAAATTATAAGCCAATAAAAAAAAAGTACAATTAATATCAAAATACATCTTAAATTAATCCTACCGGTATAATTAAGTTATTAGGAAAATAAATATTCAAGATGGAGTTAATAAAACAACAATTATTGAATTCAATTTAATTTAAGTAACTTACAACCAAACTAAAATAAATAAATTTTAAATGGTAAAAATTCTTATTTATAATTGTGTTCTTTATTTTAAGAGGTAAAACCAAATGAATAGTATGTTTAATTCCAATCATTTAATATATAAGTACTCTCAAAGTTAATTATAAACTTAAATTATAATTATCACATTAATAGCACCAGGGTTATTATATTTAATTTAATTCTAAACAGTGCTTGAGGAATATTTTCAGTTATAACAGAATATAATGAAATATCAAACAATTTAATTGTTCATACTCAATAATATTTTTTAAAGTTGATATAACAATGATTATACAAAAATAGATAAAATGGTAAATTTTTTATGTGAACAAAGATAGGATTTAATACATGCAATTAATATAAACAAAAAATGTAAACGGTAACAAATCAAATGGAACAGTTCACTAACAATTTATGGTAAGTTATGACAAAAAAACTCATTTAGAATTAGACAAGCATGAGTTCCTTGAATGGCAAGAATAGTTCTATTAATAAAAACAACTGTTCAGACTTTGGTGGTGTTAAAAGTAACTGTGAATTTAAATGAGATCATTGATGTTTTTGCTAAATTGTGAACTATTATTTAAATACTATAACTGATTTAATTTATTACATCATTACATAATATTTTATATTTTAAAATTAAATTAAAATTATAACATGCACAACTTTTCAACACATCAAGCACAGATATTCAGAAAACACCCCAGCTAGAGTACTACATTAACATTATATCTATAATAGTTAAGTAAAATTATACTTGAAAATTAAATACCTTGTAAAAATTATTTTAATAATCCAATAAATTTACAGTCACTGGAGGAGAAATGTTATCAACTCCATATTCAGCTAATAACAATGCAGCCATCCAACGCAAATGATCTTCTTTAGTTGTACCAGCAATTGACCAACCAAAATTATCTTTCACTCTGGACAAAAAAATTATTTGATAATTAATTTAATCCAGTAAATGGTGCATTAATTGTATTTTACTCACTCTTTTGGAAGATCATCCTTCAAAATAAATGTTATGCACCATCTAAAAAATAAAATAAATAAAAATTAATACTTGAGCAGTAATTATTGATAAACAATGAGTTCCGCTTAATGTGATCACATAGGTTAAGGCAATTTTGATTCTATTAACCGGTTGATTCCATAAAAAGTATATATATATATTTTTTTAACGATTCTATATTTATACATATACTTAAAATAAAATAGAAAAATTAAAATAATAAAAAATTTGGACAATTTGTCATTTCATTTTCGTTTTCGAGAAAAAGACAAATTTTGTTCTCCATATTAACAATTTCCTTATGATTTTTTAAAATTTTGTTTAATATAGGATGGGGAATTTTTAAAATGAATGCGGCTTACTCTTTACGAACGAGTAAATCTTTTTTTTCTTTTGTTGATAAATCTTCTGTTTGCTCAACATTTAAGAAAAATGTATGATCATGAAATACAATTAATTGAATGACACAAGTACACAGATAACTGATTGAAGTGACATACACCGATAAACTGTCACTGAGTATCACAACTCTTCAGTTCAAAAATAAAATTGATCTAAATCAGTTTGATTAGAATGTTCATAAAATTAATTCAATTATCCAGTACACAGCGATTCTAATAAAAGGTCAATTTAACAGTAACATTAGAATTGGTTTTGATTTTCTTTTTGATTTCAATAAACCGTTGATTCTACAAACTAGCGGAACTCACTGTATTACAATTTCATTGTGTATTACTGTTAAAAATAACATTTGAAAAAAAGCAAATTACATATTTTCAAAATAATTTTTTTAACTAATATTAATAGAATAAAAATGAATAAAATGTATTATTAAATATATGATAGTTAGTTAGACAAATTTCACAACCATTTTAGGATCCAAAACAAACTAGCTTCAATTGAAAATAATTTAAATAAATAACAAATATTAGTATTACCTAGCATGAGGATTTCTTTTGGTTTCAAATCCAATATACCAAATTATATCTTTAATGTACCATTCATGTAATGCAGATGATCCCTGAAATAAAATAAATAAATTAGTAAAGCAAAGTACCAACTTGAAAAATGTAATTATATAATTTACAGATTTATCTTTGTAACAGGTCAATTTTCCATCACTTATTTCAAATAAATAGGATTTAAATGATTTGCTTTTTTGGTCAGCAAATTTCAATTCAGCACAAAAAGTGACAGGTTCTTTGGCCTAAATAGTACAAATAATTCACATTTTATGTATAAATATGTAGCGCACAATTCAGTATATACCGTATAGAAATGAGGTATGGAATTTGTTACTTACAAATGGCATGATTTCAATAAGTAAAGAATTTGGTTGGAGACAAACAATATAATTGTCTTTTCTATACTTAACATCCCAATAAGCCCACAGTAGAACTATATCCAATAAAAATTCTGAATGATGAATTGGACGAATCATCGCTCCATTACATACTACTTCTTGTAAACCAAGCAAATATCCTCCACTAGCTCCCATTTTATTAGCAAGTTCGCCGCAAACCATAAAGGCAGTTTTACCTGGACTCAACTAAAAAATTAAAAACTTAAGCAAATTAATTAATTATAATTACAATAATAAAAACTTACAGTGACATTGACACAATTTTCACTATCTTTCGAACCAAGATAAATCCAAATTTTTAAATCTCCAGAAGGCTTTGATGGTTGAGGTACATTACCATTAGATAAATTATATTGTTTTAATGCTTCTAAAATTCGATCTTCTCGTTTCGTTTCATCATCTTCCACATAAAATAATTTAGGATATAAAAGTATAAGATCGTTTATTACTTCTGACTCTATTTTTGACCAATTAAGTGAATCACTGTCCTAAAATTTGTAATAAAAGTATACAATATTAACCTATACTTTATTATACTACTAACAATTGTTTTTTTTTTAAATTACTTCTATATGCATTAAGGTTGGACCCCAAATAGATGCTAAATTTTGCACAGTCATTAGGTTTTCATCACTTTGAAGTTGAATATAATACAGATGACTTAGAAGAGTACGTACGGTAACAAAATTAATAGCTGGTAGTCGTTCTAACAAAGTTCTATAAAGTATTACTTTTTCATCTTCAGAACAATTACATTTTGCAGCGTTACAAATATGTGTATGAAGTTCATTGGTAAACACCGATTCTGGCAAATCTCTAAAAAATCTTTTCAATACACTAGCCACATCATACACTGAATAATCCTGAGGACTTAATTGAACAGCCCAAGCATCTTTTCTAAATGCAGATAAGAGTTTGGTGGCATTAGAACATGAACCACTTCGTCTGTAAACACCCTCTGACAAGCATCCTGTAAAAAAAAAGGTAGGTAATTTTTTTATATCTGATTAGAATGTTTAGTTATAAATTATAATACATACCATGAGCATAAATGAATTTCACACATTTTTCAACAATGACTGGAATTTGATCTTTACTTAACTGCTGATCTTTTAAATGTGGACCTGTGTTTACAGTTTCTGCTTTTATAATGTGCTGCCATTTCAAAATTTCTGAATCTTCATCAAACTTCAAATAAATTGACTTTGTAATACAATCTATGACTAACACAGTAACTTCTAATTCTTTATCTTCTTGAGTCACTGAAATTTATTTTATTTCCAATAAAACATTTAGACATAACATATCTCACATTTGATAAATAATTAATACAATTTATAATAATAATTATAAACAATTTATCTTACACTTTTGAACCTAGGTTTTTTTTAATATAACATACAGTGACTAATTTAATTTATAAATATTAATAATCAAAAGTTTAACACATCAAATTTATTTTAAAAAAAATTCAATTAAATGGTATATTTTTATTTTCTTATTTACGGGAAATTTATTTTAAAATACATAAGAAAATCTAAGCGGTTTAAAGCATACTTACTATTATTAGACAGAATAGAAGTTTAATTATATAAAAGATTTACTAACCTACGTTCCTGACTTTTCTTAAATCAATCATTTCTGGTCCAAATGTTTGTTTTGTATATAGAAATACTCTGTTATACAACAATAACCAGGCTTGTTTCCATTCACCATTTATGCCTTCCTATATACATATTATATTTATAGTAAAAATATAAAATTATTAAAATAATAACTGCTATAAAAATATTTTTACTTTCAATGAAGCACAACCAGCTCTACTAAATTCAGATGATATTTTAAGTGAAAATAAGTTTGTTGCTGATCCTAAGAATTTCTGCATCCATACTGATCGTTCAGTAGTACACAAAGCTCCAAATAAAATAGATTGCGGACGAGTCATGAATTTCACTATAAAACAAAATATGTCTTCACCGTCCCTGAAAAAAATTTAAACAGTTATTAATGAAAAAAAAAACAAATTAAGAAATAAAGTTACCTTTGTTTCGATTCATTAACTATTTGAATGCTTAAAATTGATGTCAATGAAATTAAATTTGCTATTTCATTTTTATTGGTTGAATACTTAAGTTGACCACCAGCAATTTGACACCATTTCTTTTCAAAATCTTTATTTTTTTCATCAATACTAAGGAATAGAACACCACTGTGAAAAATTTTAGAATTTTCTACAGCTACAAAATCTTTTTCTTCTGGTTTTGGTATCAATTTCATTTTTCTTACTGAACCTGTTGATCCATCAGCTACTTTTTTTAAAGTACGTTTCATGCTAAGCCAACTTTTTAGTGAATTTTTTCTTGGTTTTTCTTCAAATGTAGGATCAACTTTTATTTCCTCCTTAGAATCTACATTATTATCTGTTGCATCATCTGTAGGTAACACTACTGGATTAGAACATTCCTCAATTGAATCAGTGCGATTTGGAGGCTCAGGAATAGCATACAAATCATCATTAACATTTTCAAGATTCACAACACTTCTAGATTCAATAGTACTGTAATGGGATGAATATAATATTTCATCAATTTCTTGTAATAATAAGCATTCTTCTTCTATTTCTTCTTCTTTCTTCAATAGATTATCAAGAGAATTATGTAAAGGGTCAAACTGTAAGACTACAGATTTTGTACCATGAGAAAAGTCTTCATTATTTAACAAACAAGCTGGTTGCACACTTTCATAAATATCTGATTTCCCTTTCTTAGATCCATTATTAACATTACTTGTATCACTAGTGCTGAAACTTCCCTCACTTGTTGGATTCCAGTTTTCATATGAGGAATTAGCTTGTGATTTTGTCTGTCCAATTGTGATAAGTTCATAAATGTTTTCGGTTGAATATGATCCACATTGGCTACTGGAATTACTTGAATTTGGTATTTTATCATACAACATATCTTGAGGTAAAGGAGGTGGAGGAAAATTTGGAGGTTGTGAACAACAAAAGTCTGATTCTGAATAATAATTACTAAACGATCGTTCAGAATTACTATCTGATGGAATTGGAGAGTCAAAACTCAATGAAGAAAAGATATCATTGTCAATTGGAGATTCACTTACATCTGGTTTGAAATCTTCAGATGTTTGACTAATTGTATGTTGACGCGCAGGTCTAGGCAAGAGGCTGCGAAAAGATTTTTCAATGCAAATGCTCATACTTCTAGTACTTTCGATGACAGACTTTTTTCGTTCTTGAACATTTTCAGACGCCATTTTTATTTCTGGTTTAATATGTTTTTTATACAAGACATTTATATCTTTAAAAGTTGAAGACGTTGAACTTGTGCCATCTTTCAAAACACTAGTATCTATGTTTATATTCTTGCGCGGTAGAGGTACTGGTGGCTTTTTTTTCATCCATTTACTAGTGACAGTATTTCTTGGAGGTGGCAATGGACGATAGTCAGAATTCTCCATGACTCATCTAAAAATTAAAAACAACTATTAAAATAAAATCACGAGTAAACAAAACCAAAGAATGCAAATTTTAAACTGTTATTGGTATTATTACAATGGAATGTACACATTTAAATTAGATAAAATAACACAAAAAAATTATATTAAAATAAAAATAATAATAATAACAAAATTCTTTGGTTAGATAATAACCATTGATTAAGTATACTTAATCAATGTAATAACTATAGAATATAAACATAATTACAAAATTAACATTTTAACATAAATAACAATGAATTATTTTAATAATTATTTATAATTAAATAGGAATGTTAATTATTGTTCTAAAATATAACTATCATTAAAATGACATACTGTTAAAAACAAAATTAAAAAATAATGAGAGTACCTATAATAACAGTATAATAAGATAAAATCAAAGGAGAAAGAAGGATAAGTTATATGAGAAGAAAATCAAATTTATAACAATAGAAACATTTTGATTCTTACCAAAAATGAAAGTAAATCAATTTTAATTAAGAATGTTATGACATAAAAGTAGGAGAATTTTGATACATAAAATTGCCATTAAAATACTATTATAAACCTGTAGAACATTAACATTTGTATTGATTTCCTATTTCCTAGAAAATATTAACAATAAAATTCAATGGGTTTTAATTAGATTATACATTTTATTTTCTCTTTAAATTGATATCTAGTAACTTAGAATTAAAAAGGTTTCAATAAAAATCATGTTTTTCGTGTCACAAATAATAAATATGCATAAATTAATCAACTAATTTATTAATACATTCATTTCAAAAGACTTATTAAAATCCAACACCTGGTTGAATAACCTTTTTCTTTTGCCATTTGATGACATACTGATAATTCAAATATTAAACGAGAAAAAAAGGTATGCCTCAGTTTAAAAATAATTAATTTATTCAACATTGAAACTAAAAAAGGATAGAACTCAAATAATTAAACTAAAAACTACAATACACCTTAAATTAAAATATTAACTATTATCACAGATTAGATAAAATGTTATCAAATCTGTGCTATAACAGCTATTGAATTATGATCTATAATTAAAAAATATATGTTAAGCTTGTTCTTGTTCTTTACTTGTTTGTTTTAAGACCAATTTATTATTGTTTTGTTATAATTAATACACATATACAGATGCGATAATTATGCCTTATCAAATAATTTTCATACATTTCCCTAATTTTTTAACTATGCGTAGTTGACTAAGTTTATAAATATTAAAATTCATAAATTTATTTATTTTTATAATTTTTTTGTTTATACATTTATAAAAAAATATAACATATGTATATATATATATATATATATATAAAATACACATATTTAATGTTCTTAATAAATACAAATTGTACATTTTAATACTACACTGAGCTTCTACTTTGAAATTACTAGTTAAATCATAAATTACTTTAGTCCTATAGTACAGTTATAGTTAATTTAAAAATATGCAGGTGCACATACTACATAAAAGTAGTTTTAATTCAAGGACATTTAGATAATTCTGTAATATATTTAGAAATATTTTTCTATTCTTCATGTAAGCTGTAAAGTATTTATAATTTAAGTATAAAATCTTTAAGAAATCAAATGAAAATAAAAATTAATATCAGCTGTTAAATAAAATATTTTCAGAATTATTGTAATACTTATACTTAGTGAATAAGCATACTTATAATATAACTATTCTGATTAAAATGTAAACATTTCAACTAAACAATATTCTTCTAAATATGATAAATAAATAAAATACACCCAAAATAATTAATCTTATTGACTAAAGACTAAAGTAAACATATATAGCTATACTATCTAAGTTATTTTAATATTAAATAAATTCTAAAAGACAATAGGAATGACATTTTGAAAAATACCCAAATTGATTAAAAAAGTAATCTTTAACTACCAGTTTATCACAAGGAACACATTCATTACAATTTTAATGTTGAAATTCTTTTTTGCTCTTACAGGGAACCTAATCATTATCAAAAGTAATAGTCTTACAAATAATGTGTACTAGTTTCAAAAATGATTTTCTACAAAAGTTTTATTGCTAGTGAAATGTTAACATATAATAAAATATTTTCCACATGATCATTGTTTTAATAAAATATTAGTTTAAATTTAAATTATTATATTTATTAGTCTCGGTCATTTATATTTTTAATAAATAAATACAACATGTCATATAAATATTGTATAGAATATTCTTATTTCTTCTACATCTTAATTCTTAGAGGACAAATAGGTATGTAAGTACTACATGAAGTTAAAACAGTTGGTATGAGCTGTAGACTGTTAGAAATCAAGAGTGTTAGATGAAATACAAATGGAAATCGAACATTCAGTAGAAGAACGAAGAGTAATCAAACATTGTCTCTGCTCCTATTGTAATGAATAAAACTACGTAGCGTTTTATAGTTTTGTTGGCCAACAACTAATAACCAATAAGTAATAACAAATGCCACCTATCAATTAATAATAGTCGTGAATGTTAATATCATCCAGATAATATATATATATATATATAAGATAATTAAAGTTAAAGACAACGGTAGTTAAGAGTCATTACAATGGTGTGGCATGATGGCCAATAAAAAGTATGAACACATGCACTATCTGTCAGATAACTTAAATAAAAAAACCAAAGCCATAAGCGTTATTATTTATTATTATTGTTATAATTGTTACACTATCAAAAACGTATTTGAACGTTAATCACGTCGCCGGGATGTGAACGTTTTTCAAAATTGTTCACATACGTTAATGTGCAGTAGTAATATTCGTGTACGTTTCAATGCAATATTTACCTCGACCGCGGTGCGCCGTTAGCTGCCTACAATGACAAATGGAACGTGGAAGGTGGAACGATTGGAACAGCGACGCGAAGACTTGAACGAAACGAAACAAAACATTTACAACATATGATCATGTGGTAGGGTATTATTATTATTATTCTAGTTCATGTTATCATTGTCAGTTTTCACCAGTCAGTGAGTCACCAGCCACCAATCAACAGGTCGACGCCGCGGTACCGCACTCGCAAGTCGCAGTCCACAAGGCGGTACGCACTTCGACGTAGCAAACCAGCAACTGCCAGTGAGCCGTGCGCGTCACGCCGCCACTTGTTGATCGTGCGTTCGCGCCGTCGTCGACAACAACGGCGTGGCTGTAATATTACTGCCGCAGCTGTGTCAGCTGTTGTCGGCTTATTCACTGATGTGAAGTCGTCTTGTGAAGTGCACCAACGTCCAAACCGGTGAATCACGCTTTGCGCCGAACGCCGTGCGATGAAATAATATTTATGAGACGATGTTCGCGTACTCAGTATCGTTATTATTATTACATTTGTTATTACTTTCTCGTCGTGATAAGGACGTGATTTCGAGCGGCGCCATTGATGTTAAACAATATGACCAAAACTTAGATCCCTCTCCCCTTCCCCCAATGATCTTTTTTTCTAACCTTTTTGCATTTCAAGAAAACGTAAGCTGAATATTTAACTAAATGTTTCCGATTTCTATAACTCAGGAAAACACAGTGTGTAGTCCACTATTTGGCAGTTGACATTCATAAGTCATAATCACTCATAATAACACATTAACACCGGATGATGTCGTTGATATTTGACGAGCTAAGTCAACTGTCTACAAATAAAATCTTATGAAAAATCTTGTATTCATGAAACGCAAACTATAGTGAATAATGCGTGACGAAAATTAATATACCGACGGTGCGTAATTGGTTGAAGTTTTTTGCAAATTTTTCTGTTTTCTCAATTATTCGGAAACGGGAAAACTGTTGAGAAATTAAAAGAATTAACCCCTTAAATGCCAAGTATAGACACCATTTCCTATAAATAACCTTCCATGGTTGTGATGATCGGAGCACTCCTGGTCAAAATCGTGTACAGGAACACAGATAAAAAAAAAACAAACGCATCATAATAAACCAAATACCAATACATTCATCACCGTTTCACTAAGAATATACAGTAATGATTAAATGCCACATATATTTGTAATAGCTATTACATTTTGTTTTAGCAAAACATATTATTTCTAATAACATGCTATAATATATAATTATAATAATAATAAGTTATTATGATGTATGGCAACTATTATTGGGGGTGAGGGAGGCGCTTTCAAATAGGTTACGTATTTCCGGCTCGCAACACTACAGAAAATATGCATATCCCCAAGTGCCGAGACAAAATCCTAAATGCGTGACCGTGTGTTGGTGGATCGGCTATGGGCATCGGAAGAACCAAACAATTTTGTCATCCGTTCAAAATAACTTACTCAGACATTTTTTCATTATTTGAACTCATTTTTACGACTGGACGACCGGTGTTACGAAAAATATGTACGAGTATAACGGTGTCGGCACAGTTGCGGTCGGGACATTTGCGGTCGTCACCTTTTTCGTGCCATTTGCGGTCAATTTATTTCTATCTACCTAAACGTCTATGTATATTATGTCTACTATATACTATTCATATGTGCTGTAATATACTATAATATTGTATTAGATAACCTAACCAGTTTCATATACTGTAAAAATTATAAGTTTATTATTATTAGATATACTGAGTTGTGGTAATTTGGAATTTTATGAGTACCATTATCGCTTGGCAGTATCTTAATATTTATACTGTCGTGTTCAAAAGTTAATTGTTGTTATTCGATGTAGCCACTTGGTTGGCATTTTAGCAATAACATTTAGGTACTGAATCTTAAGTATAGCATACACCTTGGTATAGTGCGTTAGTAGTGTAGACGTGTAGTGCGTATTGCTAATACTTTAAAATAATAAAATGAACGATTCTTTTGAAATGTTAGAAACAACTAAAGGTAATCATTTTACTTTTGCATAATGGTTATCAATACAGAAAATATCGAACAAATAATACAAGTATAACAACCTGGGTATGCTTGAATGAAAAAAAAGAAAAATGTAAAGGAAGAATGAAAACTACAGGTAAGACAATTTTAAGTTTGACTATACACCAATGTAAATATGACTCAGCAAAAATTGAAGTAAAAAAAAAATATAATATTGCTAAACAACGTATACAAATTTCGACAGACTCCCCCGCTCAAATTTTCCGAGAAGAGTTTACACCATTAATAAATCAGGGATTAGATTTAGTGACCGAAATTCCAGTTTACTCGTCTGTAAAAACGACTTTGAATCGAATACGACGGCAATCGCTTGGAAATTTATCAGATCCCAAATTAAGGGAAGACATAATTTTACCTAATGATTTCGAATTTGTATTGTTTGATGACGGCGATAAAGATAGAATCATAGGTTTATGTTCAATTAAAGGTAGACAAATTGTTTCTCAAGGAAAAACTTGTTTTGTGGATGGCACTTTTAAAAGCTGTAGTAAACAATTATATCAAGTTTACACTATTCATATTGATATCGGCTCTACGAATGAAGAAATCAATGTAATTCCTGTAGTATATATTTAACTTCCAAATAAAACACAAATTGTGTATGAACATTTATTTTCATTGATTAAAACTCACATTCCAAATTTCAATCCTGAATCATTTACATTAGACTTCGAAATCTCGACTATTCAATAAATTAAACAAATATATCCTACTGCTAAAATATACGGTTGCAACTTTCATTTTAATCAATCGCTTTGGAGAAAAGTTCAGAATATAGGTTTAGCAAGTAATTATAAAGATGATGCAGATATTCGATTACACGTTAGAATGTGTTCTGCCTTAGCTCATATTCCAATTGATGACATCGATGAAGGTTGGATTATTATAATGAGCAACACACCTAATAATGCTAATCTTCAGATATTTTATGATTATTTTATTGAACAGTGGTTGGAAAATCCAAATATATCAAGAGAAGTCTGGAATTGTCATAAAATAAGACATAGGACAAACAATATTGTTGAGGGATGGAATAGTAGATTAAATAAAATCTTAAATAAACCACAACCAACTTTTAGCGATTTGTATCACTGTCTTAAAAAAGAAGCTGAACATTCTGATCTATTATATATTTATATGACCGCAGTTATTTAAATATGGAAGGCAAATGAAGAAAAAAAACGTACATTAAATTGGATCAAAGAATTAAAAAAACATTAGAAGCTTATGAAATAGATGGAGATTTAAAAAAATGCTTGAACATCATTGCCAATATTCAGAAACTTGACTAAAAATATATAAAAATATATTTGAATAATTCCCATTATAATAATATAATATATAAAATACTGCCAGTCCTAAGCCTGGATAAGTGTGAAGGAAAGTTTTAATATTATAGCATATTAAATTATTATACTTAGTATATAACATAATATACATAGACGCTTAGCCCTTAGGTAGATAGAAAATAATTGACCGCAAATGGAACGAAAAAGGTGACGACCGCAAATGTCCCGGAACCGAGTATAACATGTGTTGGTTTTGTTTTGTCAGTGTCAATGAAATTATTGTTCCCATCCGGTTGGAGCAAAATGTTCCAAGCAGTTCGGAGCGGCTTAGCTCTTTCAGTGTGCGCTCCACCTAATTATACATTTATTATTATTTATTATTCCAAAGACACTTTAAAAATAAAAATAAAAATTAGGCATTAAGCAACAGGAGGATCGAACCCTAAGGCCTAAATGGTAAAACAGGGCGGGCATCTTTGTATACGCGCTGCGATGTTGGAGGGGGGGGGGGTGGTGGATTCACCTCATACCAAAAAAAACTATTTTCCCTGATTTAACCGGTACTCCACGTCTTTGTCTGGCACGGACCTATAGAATTTATTCTTTTTTCTAAAATCAAATGCGAAAAACATTTTACCGAACGGCTTTCAGCATGGTGTACATATTTCTTTCCTCCGTGAGTGGTAGGTCTAGAATTACTTTCCATTTACCGATATAATAGCTGAGCTTGAGAGCTACACCCGGAACCTAGGTATTATCAATGACACAACGCTGATTTTAACTAAATAACCATACATTAGTCTTTTGTCGTCGGGAAATTGTTACGTTTTCGTACGCTTATTATGTATCCTTTTGTTTATAAATCATTATATTCTCACAATCTCACTTTCCTACTGTCTCCACATTGAAGAAAAATTCACGCTTTAAGACAATACATTAGTAGATATGATTTTTAGTTTGCAGCAAAACTTGGACAATATTTTTAAGTTTTTGTTAATGAACATCAATGACGTACATGCGTCTAAGCCTCCAAGGGTGATTTGGAACCTTGAGCTTCTCGCCCAATATTGAACATAGTATTCGTTGTCCTCTATATTAGCATTTAAATTTTCAACTCCCAAGTATAGATTATATATAATTAATGGACCCAAACAAATAAAATACAATTAAAATAATTACAATAAACATTACTCGTTATATTTTATAAATAGTAATATAGCTCAATTAAAAATCTTATTGTGGGCTGAAATTGAAAACAAATATTTTTTTTTGATTCTTATACCTCTAATGAATTTTTATAATAATAATCAATTTTTCAGTATCTAAAACCTTAATTTTTCTTTCCTCAATTTGTGGTATCTATAAGTAATTATTTTTTTTTATATTAATAAATATGTAAGTATTAGTTTAAAAAATACTTAAAAAAATTTTGGAAGTGCCACATAAAGTTAAATATTGGATTTCAATTTTCGAGTTAAATGCATCACAATTCACAATCATTGGTCTTATATCGAAATTACTAGAACTTAATTGATTGACAATTAACCAACATTCTAGGGAAAAATAATTTGTTTCCAATTAAATGTGTGTCAGCTTTCGTCTGTCAAGCACGTAGACGTTATGTTATTCAAATAGATAAATTATCCCTGCAGAAAGTCATCACTAAAACTGACTACTCCTGCGTCTTAAAATATAATTAAAGGTGAAGAATTAAATTTTTATTAGCCCTAAAAAGTAAAAAAAATTTGATTACTTTTATTTTGTTGGATAAAAAATTATTTTAATTATTTTTAAAATTATTGTATTTAGGTATTAGTTATAAAATATTTACCTTTTTAGTATTTTACCAAAATTGGCCTAAATTGTTTTTGTTGTTTCTATAGCCAAACAAAATGTATCGCTTTGTGAACGAATACTTCAAAATGAGTTTATAAAACGTAGGGCTTGAAATTCAATTTACGTCTTAAACATTCCTCATTTCATATAATAAAATGCTTTATTCTTTCTCTTACATACGGGTTAGGACTGTAATACTGTATGCATTATGAGTGCATACATTTGTTTGGAAATATGAATGTCGATAAGGAGTATAATACTATAATATATAGTAGGTAGTTAATAATTCCAATGACATTTGTGATAGTATTATAAAAACCTTAAGTTTTTTATCAAAAAAGTAATTCAATAATAGGTGCAAATAAAATTATTAACCAAAATAATGTTTTATTTTTTATTATTGTAAACTTTTAAGTGAACTAAGTACCTTCCTACTTTACATTATTTTTCGAAATTGACGAAAACTCACTTTTATGTAGGTAAAACGTTTATATTATTTCGTATGAGGATCAATTTTTCAGGTATTAGTTGTTACGTAGTTACAGTCACATCCTCACGGGGAAGTAGGATAGTTATTACTCGTTAGCATTGGTGGTATTACGGGGGTGGCAGCAGGTAGAGTATGAAGCTGCTCCCCTACGAATTCTTACTTCCCTATAAATTTAAAATATTGGTGGTAACCTATTGTCCCTTAAAATATATTATTATTATGATTTAATCTATTATTAGTGTAACAAAGATTTTAATTTAGTCTAAATAGTGTAGTGAGATGATTTCCAACTGCATATTAATTTTAAACATTTTTCTGAAATGTCTTTTATAACTTTTGTTTTTACGCTGTTATAAGTATTTTAATTCTTTCTTGGACATAATTGTGTGAAGTAAAGTCACTAATTGCATTTTTAATTTTATATTCAGCTATTTTAAAAACTTGAATACATTTTATTAGTACATTTAAATAAATAAATGTTATTAATTAACACTTTATGATAACCAAATTATTGACCTCCAATTTTTGAAGAAGCATGTTAATCATTAAATTTTGATTTCTTATTTGAAACTTCAAAATCACATTAAATAAGAACTATACTCAATTTTATTACTGCAGGTAATTCTATAGCAATTTCATACCGGATCTATCTCAACATTTTTCGTTATATTGAGGACATTATGTTATTGATAGTAGTTGTATTGAAAAAATAAAAATCTTACAGATTTAGGAAAGTATTTCACCATAAATGCGTATTAAAATAATAAAATATCATAATATAATAATATAACAGTATAAATAATCTGTCCAGATGATGAAATATAAATAGGCTATCACAATATCATTTGGTCTAAACAAAACTAACATAGGAACGCAAATAGACAATAGTGCTTCCAACACCAGTTCTGAACGTCAGTACCTAACTATATATTACATACGCACCACGCCACCACGTGGTTTTTATTCTCCAAAAATGTTAAAAACATTTCCATTTTGTATAGATAGGTAGACAAATATACCGGGAACTTGAAAAATATTTTAATGGTGAAATAAAATATAAAACTTAAGATCTTTCCCAAAAAAAATCACGGTATCGGGGTATAGATACCGCCATGATTAAATACTGGAAAAATTGTTTTAGCTAAAAAATGCGTATCAGTACATTAATATATTTTTGATAGGTATAGCTAATGATTAATTTTGATAAAATATATATGTTAATTGTATTAGTAAGTACTTCGTTATTTCATTTTAAATTATTTAAACTTAAAATTAAAAATAATTCTTAAAATGAGACGGTACGTGTGTACGCCAGCAGTCATTAAATACTAAATTCTCTATGGTCAGATATATAAGAGCCAAGAGCTGATTTTGAAGGTCAATTGAATGACCTCAAATTACTGAAACCGTCATTTGGATTTTTAGAAAATCCCTCTGCAGTTGTTGTTATTGAAAAATATTTTAAGGGATACAGCATCTTTAGAAATTTAACTATTTGTCTTATTGGAAAATGTAGAACTGGATTCGTTAAAATACACCCGTCATTCTTTGTTGAAATTTTGGAAACATGTGCGTGCTATAAAATATCCGAAAATTACATATTACGTTAGAAAATAATAGGTGTGCATTTTTGAAACAACATATTTATGCTAGTTTTTACACACGACAAGGAAATAATAAAATTTAGCCGTCACTCAAATTTAACGGATGATCATCTAACAGAATTATTAAGGACCGACTCTAACAACGAATAATGCGGATGTCAAAAGATTACAAAAAAAAAAAAAGTACACGGAACGTATACGTATACATTAGGTTGAATTAGATATATGAATATGAGTGAAGAATTAAAAAAAATTCGTTAAAATTTAAAAAATAATCACGTATTTAAATATTGTATCAAAAACAAAAACAAAATCAAAAACACTTAATTTTTTAAAACGTTTTGCGTCGCACTAGTCTATGACGCGAGTCACATGTGGCTCGCGAGCAGCGATTTGGCCACTCCTGGTATATATAAATAGTAAATACCAACCACCAACCTATAGATGTTAACTATTAAATATACCTATTATATAATTTATATAACTACATATTATATGCCTATATACATACATTATACACGTATACATTTATCAATACACCTTTTATATTGAAATATTAGAAAATCAAATATTTTGATGTAATATAATATTATAATCATTTGAAAATACCAGTACATTATATGGGTGTTAAATACTGGTACGCAGATTGACATCAACAGGCAACAGCCATGGCCTCAGAAAAGACAGCATGACTGAATATCTGCATGAATCATCAACGTGAAAATTAAATTCATCAGTTCATCACTATATACACTCGTATATGTTACGAGAAATATGGAATACCGGTAAATTTGAACCTTGAATAGAAATAAATAATGTTTAAGCTTATGATAATAATTTTACAGTATGTAACCAATAATTTGTAATTATATTATTTATTATTAAATACCTATTACATTCTGAATATTTTAAAACAATGATATTTTATTATCTGGTACACCATCTGTATACATTTTTCCTTACAAATCGTAAATTGGTTTCTACTGTATATTTGTTGCAGTTTTCCTTCAGTATTCGATTTCATAGAAGTTTTATTAGTATATTTTAAAATATTAATAGTTTATTATATAATATTAGTTTGTAGATGAAATATTAAATTATTAATTGAGAAAATTACGTCAAAAACACATCGGAGACTTTTTGCTCTATCTATATCTGGAATTTTAACTGACTCCCCAATATTATTCGCTTGGCAAAACCGTTTTTTGGACATTTCCGTAATTATAATTGATTGGATTTTTAGATTATTTAACGACTCTTGTCTGTTTTGGTTAATCGATAATTGTCTTGTTTTTAAATTACTTGATTTTCATCATATTTTTGTACTTCATTAAATACTGATTTCATTGACTTAGCTATTACTTTTATCTGTAATTTGATATGGACTGCATATGGGAAAACAATTATTTTAATTTTCTTAGAAATATTATACTAATATTTAATACTATCACTTAAAATATTTATTATACAATATTAGTTAAATATTGTACAATTATTCTCAATAAATGTAACAAAATTATTAGTTTCTATTAGAGGTTCAAATTGCACGGTATTCCTATTACCCATGATGGCATGACTTACGAGTATAAGGTATACCGACAAACATAAACCAAAATATCTTATATCAATTCCACTATAAACCTCCCCTTCTAAACTTATGAAGTTTATACTTTTCGAGATTTCATATGTGTGTGGGTATAAAAAAAAAGATAGCTCGAATTTAGTTTCCATGTGTAAGTTGATATTACTTGCAGAGTTTGCGTGGTTGCGCTGCAGCCTGCAGGTTGAGGACATTTTGATTTTTTAATACTCTTTGACTATTATAAACTCTCTGACCTCTTGTCTCTCGATTTGTGATTACAATTTACAGGCTACGTGTAGTATATTTAATATCTCCGTGAAAACTAAATTCACCGAAATATTGAACAATAATCTCAAGATGAACATGGTTTTAACAAATAAACGGACATCGCAAATTTTCTACCTCTAACCCAGCGTTATTGCAGTCGTTCCGGGTCACATTCAATTCGACGTCCTCATGAAAATATTTTCATTTTTCGCGTACACGACTTAGTACTTACACTTAACTTAATCTCGGACTGGGTTTCATATCAGCTAGCATGATTATTATAGGCTTTAGCACTAAGTATTAAAGCGTACACTAAACCAAAAGGTAAAAATGTTGAAGAGATAGATTTTTAGAAAATGAAGTTTATAATGTTTATACTTGAAGCAATATTTGTAATATTATTATTAAGAGTTTATTTTTTATCTATATATCTACAATACATTGTATTACAGTTATACTGAATCGAGAATAAATTATAGTACTTATAGCTTATGGGCTATAGATATCGCCATATCGGCTTTTACAACAAATATTTGTAATAATTCTACAAAAAGTGTAAATTATTATTTGTACAGATTTTGATTAAGAAAAAATCATTAATGAAAAATGTTTCACGTGGACACTGGACATAGTTTTTGGTAAAATGGACTTCTAGATCTTTCTCACATGTATAGCCTGTAGGACTATTATCTTATGTAAAATAGTCTAAATTAGGCCAGTATGTTGACGCGAACTGTAAAGTAAAACTCTCCTTTTTAGTTTAAACTATATATTTCCATGTAAAAACAAATTTTCATTAAATAATATTTTTTTCACTCGCACGATACCACGATCTGCACGAATAGAACATTTTTTAATTCATGTGTTTATAGTACCTATTAACAAAAAACATTTTTCGTAAAAGCCAATATACTGCTTATTATCATTTTAACAGTTTATCGTGAATGAGAAGTATATAATAATCCGTGTACCAAAATATTTTCACAAAAATCTACTTTGTTATTTCATATTTTCACTATTTTCACCTAGGACACGCCATAATCGCCATGTTGATGCCGTTTGTCATGTAAACCCAGTCCCCGTAAATATAATATTCGTGTAGATTGTGCACGCGAAAAATAATATATTCTGAATGAAAGTATTTTCATGGGGACGGAACGCCGAATTAGCTAAAAGGGGGAAATGTGGGTCATGCTCTGGCATTTGCGATTACTGTTGAAAATAAACATTGCGTTCAATGTACAGAACTACAGAAAAAGTAAAATACTTCTAATTTCGCACGCTTGTACTTAACAAATTAATATATAAGTTTACTTATAGTCTTATACGAATGTATATAGGCGTCACCAGATAATTTGGTGTAGTTGGCACCGCGGTGGCTTCGTATAATCGTTTCCAAAACTAGTTTTAATACAAATGGCTTAATTAGTAATAATAATGACACTAATGAGTCATAATACTGATTGATGCAACCTGCAGGTAATAAATGAAATATTTAGGACCAAGTGTTGCCGCCGTAACAAGTAATCTGGCGACTATTTTACACACATTTAAAAATTCTGAGCATATTGAACTCTATAATGCCAAAAAATATTAAATTTACATTGATGTTTTTTGTTTTCCTGAGATCAAACCATCAAGTTTTTGAATTGTAAATCTACTCCATAAATTTCATATTTTTGCTAGGAAATGTCGTCAAGTAAGTGTGAAGATGTTTATATTTACTTTAAAGCAAATAAAGCTATTTTAGTTTTCAAGATTTAAAAAATGTGTGCAAGGCTAAGTTAGGTACAAACTAAGCCAGGAATAAAGCATTTTGTATAATTGTATCATCAACTTTAATGTTACTTTATAATTTTAACTTCCATAATTTATCATTGCTTTCAAAAATACATACAATATACAAATATATAATAAAATTAGCACACGACTATATGCATTTAAATTATTAGTGAATTTATTGTTGCATTAAGTACTCATTTACTATTCTTACTAATATCAGTATATTATTTATTTGATTATTATGATTTATTTTTTATATTATAACGTATAACTAATAAGAAACATTAAAGCAACTAAATACTATTTTATTATATAGTTATACCATACAACCAATACTCTATACATACTATTTACTACTTTTTTTTATAAATAACCACTGGCTTTTAAGATGGTTATATTGTTTAACGCGTGGATACAGGCACCAAGCAATAATAATTTAAATTAGAAAACAAATATTGCCTATTTAGTTGTATGCTTTGTTGTGATATACGAGTATATGACTATCTATCGCTAGAATACAGTTTTAATTATTCAAAAACAATTAAAATCAATTATTAGCGCGAACAAACCAAACATGAACGAACATTCAATTGTGAGTATACCAATTATAACTTATAGCTTATAAGCAACATTCATGAGTAGTACTTTTTTTTAATGTTTCATATGGTTTATTACAACTAATAAGGATTATGTGATCATTGCAAAATGTTAGATCTTGTTAAATCATAGTCGAATTAACCTTGAAATCAAAAGATTTTTAAACACAATGATATAACATTTTCGTAAAACAAAAATAAAACAAAAAATTATGATTTCATAACACGTTAATTTTATTGTGAATTGAGTGAATTAAGTGAATTGTCGATTATATACTATCATGGAGGAAAAAACTTTTGTCATCACCAGTGTCTAAACTATAAGCTCTAAATATAGGCAGGGACTGCGCCAGGGTTTGCGAGGCCCTGGACAATATACAATCACAAGGCTCTGTATTAAAATTACTTTAATTTTTATCATTGGAGGCATTGTGTAAAAAAAAAATAATACAAAGTCTTTTAACAAACTTTTTTTGATTTAATAATAATATTACGAACTTTTTGAATATTTTATTTGTAAATTGTCATACTTTGCCTTGGTATTGGATATTACTAAAAACCTTTTTTTCTTGATTTTTTCGTAGCGAAAGTTTCTAAAAGATTTTGGTAGTCATTGTTGATTGATATTTCTTGTTCAATGAATATAAGTGCAAGGTCTAAAAGTTTATCTTGGCTTCATTTATTTCGCAGTTAAGTTTTGATTAATTTAAACTTCGAAAAACTTCTTTCGGCACAAGCTGATGTAGCTGGTATCATAATTCTTAAAGCAATAGATATGTTAGGCAATGAACCATTCGTATTTTTTAAAATACAAAGAGCTTTAAGTGGAGTTGTATTGTCATCAATCATCATACGAAAAATTAGTAGTTCTGAATATAAGTCAAGTCCTTCCTTATCATTCAGATCTAAATGTAGATCTTTACAATATTTTTGTGGCTCATCCTCTTCCATAGTTTTTACTTTACCTATTTGATACAAAAATCCAAAATTATTTGAATATGACTAACTGGTCAAAACGTTTATTAATTTATTATATTGCTTGATTAACAACAACTAGAAAATAATCAATACGAAATCGATCTTCCTCATTTAAAATTGGTTCATCACTATGTTGATAACTAAACATCTTTTTCTTTCTTATACGACAACACTTAAAAATAACTGGTATATCTATTTCTGAAGCCAATTTATTTGCTATATTCTTTGCAGAATTAAATTCTGTTATTCTATATTGTTTCAAATGTTCTAAAAGAATACCATTTTTGTAGAAGTACTGATTTCCATATTCTGGGACTGAAGATTCTTACTTACAATATTCACCTTTTCTAAAATATCATACCAAATAACAAAACTAAGTATAAATTCATAACTTCTTATTTCGTTTGAAAAGCTTCACTTTTAGCAATTAAATCATTTGCCGTTTCATATATATACTTCTTCTGAAGCTTCTATTATACACGGGAATTGTAATCGTAATGCTTTCACGCTGTTTAGTCGACTTTCCCATCTTGTATCTGACTATTGATTAACAGTAAATAACTTGCAGTGCTTTTGAATTATACTCCAACGATTTGTTGACGCCGAAAATAAGGTACTGTACCAAAAAATGAAATTGCTCTTGAAGAGTTTTTTGCCGTATCGCAGAGAACTAAATTTAAACTATGAGCCGCAAATTAAGTAAAAAAAGCTCTGGGATTTATATTTGAAATACATGTTTGCACTCCTTGGTATTTTGTAACCATATTTGACCCATTATCATATGCTTGCCCTCTAGAGTCTCCAATATTTATACTATATAATTCTAGTTGTTTAATGAGAATTTCAGATAAATTTAATCCAGTAGTAGAATTAACGTTTATGAAGTCCAGAAAATATTCTTGTATGGTTGGATCGAATTCATTGCTTTCTTCCATATTTACTATGCGTATGAGAATCGTAAGTTGCTCTTGATGACCAATATTTGGTGTACAATCCATTACGACAGTGAAATACTTTGAAGCCTTTATCTAATTGATTATTTTTTTTTCTTATTTCATTTGCCATAATTTGAATTAGTTCGTCTTGTATATCATGGCTTAAATAATGAACACGAGTTTCATCGTCTTTTATTCGTTTTAAATGTTCCTCCACTATCGGATCAAATTTTGCCAGCATTTCAATTATACCAAGACATTTCCCATTCCCTTTGGCGTATGAATATATTATTATAATAAAAACAAAAATAAATGGTGTATTATTTAATAAACCATTTAAGTCAAATCTTATTACAACATATTAGGTATCACAAATATGTAAATACTTCTTAGAATATAATACTCATTTTTTGCACTGTAATACAATAAGGTTTTAATGTCAATAATAATTATGAGTATAAAATATTAGAAATGAGCTAAATGCAATTACGAAGACACAACAATCAACCATCATAATAATATGTATTAATGTATTATGTACTATACTAGCATGGCGGCCCTTCCCCTTATCATTTATTGATATATTGAACTAAAAAGTTAACATTTCGGTATTGTACATTGAGACTATAATATAGTAAAACTCAAATAAATCAATTATAATTTAATGTTTATATTGGAGGATCAATATCTCGTATATCAATAAACTTAAATTTATAATCAAATAAAAAAAAAATAAGGGCATAAAAAATATGTATCGAGTAATTCAAAATTTTTGATGTTGCAAAACTATCCTCTTGAAGATATTTGGTATTAGCAAGTACGTCTTTGCAATACCCTAATTATGCCCCACCTTGAGTGAATAAACGTAATTAAATATTGGTGTTTAATAATTGTAAGTATTAATATGCCACCTGGAAAAAATCTGCGTCCACGCACAGTTAAAACCGCTCCGTGTGTAACCAGTTTAAGACTATTCTATTATATTCTATTCCTACGTAGTTACGTCTTATGATATTCAAATAAAATTAAAACTCGTAAATAGTCCAGTGAAAAGTGATTTGCTTGTTCGTGATCGTTTGTTCACCAAATGAAATAAGAAATAAGATAAAAATGAAATAATTGATACACGCAAGACTTATATTTATAATTATTTTGTATGAGCAATGCGGGCTTGCGACGGCGACCGGTTGGTCGATGTGTCTTTCTTATCGATTACAGACAAAACTCATATAGTTGGCAACAATGCCAACAACTTATATTGATAAATAAAGTGCATAATGCACTACCCAAATAAAATGATTTTCACTTTGCAAGAACACACGTAATACGTTAATATTTAATTTTAATATCAATAGAAAAATGTGATTTATTGATATTCTTAGTTCACGTGTTTTGCATTACGAATTTACCTTTGAGTGTCTTTAATGGGGACAAACGCGAGGCCTTGATAATATTCTCAAAAGTGCGAGGCCCTGGACGACCCATTTGCCCTACCCTAGTGCCTCCCCTGAATATGGGCAACAGCACAACAAGTTGGTCTAAATAAGTGTATTTAGGGTTGCCTATTCAGAACTCCTTGGAAACCGTAGCTCGAAACCACGATTATAGGTCGGAACCTTGGTTCGTAGCGTTAGGGTCGTTATCAAAAATATATCACGATAACGGGACAGTCAACAACTTACGGATTGAAAATATTATCACAGATTATAATAATAATAATAATAATAATAATAATAACAATCTGAGATAATTATTATCGTAAAATAACAGGCGACAAACACCCCCGTTTAAGTGTTCAGAAAAAATGTAGTAACCGACAACTTTACCGTGCACCACCGTCCGTTGTATCACGACTCGGCTCAGTCGCCGTTTTCGCCCTTTCTACGTGGCTATCAATTATGTGATAACCGATAGAAAAGCTAAGCAATACCGGTCTGCGGGGATAATTGCATCCGGCTGGTGCGGCGACACTGCGGCCGCGCGATTCGAGCGGCGCACTGCAACGCCGCGGCCGCGGTTGCGCATCTCCGATCTCGCGAGAGTGGCGACGATCGCGGTCGACGTCGACGAGTCCGGAGTCGAGTCCCCCCCGAATCATTCATCAAATTCCAGCGGCTCTTGCGTGCGTGCGTGCGTCCGTCCGTCCGTGCGCGAGTGTTTAGTTAAATATTCTGTTGTTCCCTTCCATCCGCGCGGCCCGGGGAAAAAATAGAAAAATAGAGAATTAAAATAATTTAAAGAAATAATGGTGTTCGCGTTGCGTCGGATCACGGGCGGACAACAGCCGCCGACGAAATGGATTTCGGTGATCGTCCGCCGCCGGTAGTCGTTTCCGTCCGCGTCGTCGTCGTCTCGACCGTTCCGTAGTCCGTTGAAAAGTCCGTTTCCGCGCCCCTCCACAACCTGTTGGCGGTGGTGAGATGAACCTGTAAGCCCCGTTGTAGTCGTCGTCGTCGTCGTCTTCGGTCCGTGCTTTTTGGTGCGGTGTTCCTTGTCGTGGGGCCGGCTGAAAAATGGCCGAGTATTATCAGGTGAGTTCATTCACCTATCCAAAGTGCCGCCGCGCGCAATAATAATACGCCAAACAATAAAAATAATAACAAAAACATAAACACAGAGTGCAACATCCTTGTCCCGCATAAGGGTGTATAGTACTATAGCGGTGGTCGGCGGAAATGTCTATTTTTTTTTTTTTTATAATTTTTGCTCGCCACTGATGGTCGTCCGGTTGGACGCGGATCGTACGTGCGCGAGCGCGCGTCGTCGACTTGTGTGCGCGTCTCGTGTCCGTTGGATGTGTTGTGTCGTTATGCTAGCCAGTCCGTTGTGGCCTACGACACACGCAATACATCTCGTTTCAAGGTTGCGAAGCGGGTATTTTTGATCTTGCAACGGCACAACGCACGAGTCGCCACCGCACGCGATTACCAATAATAACATTGTACACACGTATGTACCGCTCGGGACACAGTACTATTAAGTATTTATTGCACCGTCGGTGGAGACTGGGGGTTACAAAGGTTGCACTCTGGTCTGTTGGCTGTTCGATATCGGCAATATCGCGGACGATTGCTGCTGGCTGTGCGTTCCGTTCTTTTCTCGTGTCTATACAGACACGATATCGATATGAGATTAGGCAACGTACCTATTTCCCTGTAACCAACTGTTTATTGCTCAATGATAACACTATAGTAATAACGCTCTTTTGTGTCTAGTCTATTTCATGGTCGTGTAAAAATTGTGTTTTTATTGTACACATACTAGTATGACATACTTAAAGTCCTCTACTTCGAGTACTACTGAACGTTCTTTGCTATATCATGTATATAGTATGTTTTTACATCGTTTGCATGTACCTAGCACATATTTTATAAGTCAATATTACAACATGTCATTGTCGTGAAGTATAGTAATAGGTATTGGTAGAATACAGCTTGTGGAAGGATTAAGTTGGAACATGATTACTTAGGAGTGCTTATCTATTTAATTATCGTTATACATATCTATGTTCAATGAAAAAATTAATTTCTACCAAGAGTATATGAATTTTTTAAGTTTTGATAATTTGATCCTGTAGTAGATACATTGTTTATAATATCTAATTGTACCTGTTATTATTCTGCTATTGAATATTTATTTTGATATTTAGTACTACTATATATGTTGTAATGTTAGCTGAAAATCAATATGTTGATACTCCAGAGTTAGTTGTACTTGTTACTTATAAATTAGGTAATTTTTTAAAAGTTCAATCTAAACTTTAAAATATACCTAACAAGATTGAAAAGTATGTCATAACTGTACACTCATGGTTATTAAAATATTTATAGTTTCTATACATTTTATTTCTGTAGACAATAGGTCGGTAGGTACTAACTCGGTAAGTACTGAAAAATCAAAATGCAACAGAATATACCTGGGATTATAGGTTGGTACTTGGTACAGGTAGAATCTGGTGTTAAGATAACTAATTAAAGTTAAGAAAATAGTTTTCTTGTAGTTTTTAGCAAGGTTTCTAATTAATATTATTAACATTGTGGGAACATAGCTTTCCAATCCATTGTTTTTTTAAACATGCTAGGTAATTTTTATAATATAGCAACTTTATATAGGTATATCTATTGACCACTCTAAAAATGTTATGTATGTTATAATAAATGCATCAATTATCAATTGTATCAAATATATAAGAACTAGCAACAGGTAATTTATTCTGGCATTGACACTGGCCTAATACAATAAAATTGTAAATTACACTGTCTAGTTTCTATGTAGTTGCGCTTAAAGTAGTACATCTATTTATAATTTAATACTTTGGTGTTTATTAATTTTTAAAATTAGATTCTTGCTAATTTTATTTAAATAATTAACTTAATAAATTATTTCCTTTAAATCATATTGAATCATTTGTTTTGTATAATTTTAAATGTAGTTTAGGAATTCAAAATAATCATTAAATTCTGCTTACTACTTATATTGTTGCTTATATATTCTACCTACTAGATTATCTTTAATGACTTTGACTAAATTAAAATTTTGTTAAGCAACAAGGATTGTTTATACTATATAATACTGTGTATGAAGTAATAATAGAAATTGGCATTTGCAGTAACTCTTATGACACCAATTGGTATTTTTTGCAATATGAAATAATAATATAATATAATTTGTTATTATATAAAGTTTTAAAAAAATGTTAAAACAAATTATTATAACTCTGAAAACATTTTTTTATACTTTATATTGTTGATTATTTAATTAGGTAACTTGATTACCTATTATTTATATAAGGTATAACATTTTGTTATTTTTAATTTTTACATTTTTGCTGAAAGCTTATAGTATTTGTTGTTTATACATCAATAGATATTTCCACCATGAATATATAACAGAAATCAAAGAATTAAAACTGATACCAAAAATTATACTATTATTATCCTTTAATGATAAATTTATTAAATTAATGTATTCAATAAAATAAAAAATTTTATTAAATAAGACTGATGTCAAACATTACCAAGACAAATGATTTTTTCTTCTACATACGTAATATAAATTATATTTTTGATCTGAAAGAGTTTCTTTGAAAATATTGAACCTTAAAAGTACCTATGCATATTTTATGTTTATCAGTTTTTTTGTTTATGTTTTCTGTTATTCATTATAATTATTGATCATATCCTATATCCCGTATCCTAAACATTTTCTAATGTAAAAATAGGTAAAAATTACCAGATTATGATCTAAATTCTACCATTAATTTAAGATGATAACCGACATTGGGAGTACAGTTGGTGTAACTGATAACTGTTGGTCTTTTTTTTCAATAATTTTTAATACTAAATTATAAATATAATTGAGGGTATCATAAATTCATAATTTGTTATACATGTACCTATGATATTTCAATACATTTTATTGCTCAATTATATATAATTAATATAAGCATATAATTTAATTTTAGTACTGTTTTTTTTTTAATCTTATAATTATTTTTCTACGAAACAAATTATTTTTTTTTGTCCGACTAATTTTCTGTGTAATATAGTACCTATCTAAAATGTTAAGTTTATCAATTGTTGTTACAAAAATGTAACATAGATAAAATGTAGTTGTACATTTAAATTCATTGTTTTGGTTTAATTGTTAATTTGAAATCCTATAATATGTGACTTATATAATATTATAGCTATTTATATAGGTAGTATAGGTAATTATTTTCAGTTATGGATATGAGGTATCATGTATGCTTTGGGTATTTTCTTATAGTTTAAATAGTCCATATTTAAAGTGTTGTGATAAGTTTTTTGATGTAATGTTGGAAACATTGGCTATCAGAGCTAAAAATACTTTTTTTAAAAAGAACTTTAAAGATCTACAACAAGTTAAAAAAATGTTGAGTAAATTACTATTATATAATTTAAAAATATCGTTGAAAAAGAAAATAATTTACACATTTTCAAGAGTATAGTTGACTGATTCATTATTAAATTAAAATATGAAAGTACAATATTTAATCTATTGTAAGATTATAATAATATATTATACTAATAGACATATTGTAGTGCATTAAATTAAGATTTATTATTATTTATTAATACAATAAATACTACAATATAATATTTTGTTATTTTTTAAATATAACTGAAACAACATGTTAAAAAAAGTTGATACTATAAAAAATAAATCTTTAATTGGGTACTCGTTTAACGCCACCTTGCTGTTATTTGAAATTTTTTCTTGATAAATATTATTTTCGAGTAGATTTTTAAAATGTAGGTAATTTTGAAGTTCCTGTTTCATCGACTTAATTCTTAGTATTTTAACTTGTTGTAAGTAACAAATTCTTCATTAAAAGATTAAGAACTTCGAATTGTGAAAGATAACCAATAGTGAGAAGGTATAACCGGATATATTATAGAATACTGAATAGGTGCATTTTTTTAAATATTTTATTTATTATTTTTTTAAGGATCAATTTATGTCAATACGAGTAAAATAATTAATCAAACAAAATCTGATATCTATAAAAAATATTAGGAACATTAACATTTATAATATAAAAAATTATTCTTGAATGTTTTATAAAAATATGTAAACTATAAATGATAAAAGTTAAATCTAATATTATAGTCTAGTATAATCTCCGGAATAAATTATCATAAATCCTTGGGATTCTAGCGTTATATTTCTATTTTTGAATCTATTGAAAATCATCAGTTATGTTTGTTTTTGTTTTATTGAACGCTATTAATAGAAGAAGTATTAATAACAAGTAAATAAATAATTGATGGTTAGCTGGTGACAAATAGCAACAACTAACAAGAATATTCTTCACATCGTTAATATCATTGATGTTTTAATTAGGGTTTAGAATTTTAGTACAAATTTATTGAATCTAGGTGTTGAAAAAAATTAAAAATACATAGTTCAAATTTCTATTTGGTAATTCATTTTATACGTTTGATGGATTCTTTGCCATTTTAAATGTATTTGATCAATGCTCGTACTAAACGACATTTCAATTTTCAACTGTTCGATAATATAAAATGAATCATACGAGTACCTAACTATGATGATAGTATTATTTTAGTTATTATGAATGGAATATCGTATTCACATTTCACAACCATATCTAAATTTAAATTTTCAGAAGCTTTTAAAAAGTTTTAAATTAATTTTTCCTCTTTAGAATGTTCAACTTTACGGGGGTTATTGGAGGGTAAAATTAAATGTTGGGTGGTCACTTGCTTACCTTGCCCCCAGTGTAGCGACGTTCCTATTAAACATAGTTAAAAGCTTTCTGTATAAAATATCGACTTTTATTTTTAGAAAAAATATTATTTTAGCCATGCTCATAAATCATAATATACTTGTACTTAATTTAAATTTATACAGATATTTGTAATTAAGTTAGCCGTTGTATGAATGTCTAATAAATTAATTTATATTATATATGTCTCATAAGTATTTCTTTTATGTACGTATTGAGTTCTCATTGTTTCCATAATTAAAATAACATTCAAGTATTCGACAACCGAGTTACCTCGAAATAAACTGAAAATCTTACAGTTATTATTAATTATAACCCAGTTTTTCCGTAACATGTGTTATCAATTATATGTACTTACATATTTTTAAAAGTCCGGTAGGTGAAGGTATGCGTTTGATCGCTTACATTTTATTGCTGAACAATTTATTGCCAGTTATAATATAATATGCGTATTTTTTTTTTTTATAGATGTGTGAATTACCCATTTTACTATACCTATCATACATTTTACTGCACAATAACTAAAAATTCAGCTAATTTCTGACTTCATTACGATCAGTTAACACCCGTTAATAGTTAATGAACCATTTATTTCATGTGAGTAGAAACTAGGAATTTTATATTTATTATATGGACCTGTTCTCGAATTTTTCATAACTCAAAAAAGTGAAATGTGAAAAGTGAAACCTACCTCTAGCTATTCTAACTAAATCTAAGTATTACGGCACATCTATATTGAACAAAATTAATTTTAGTAATTTTGTTGCAATTCGGAAAATGATTAATTTTTGAAATGAAAATCTCTTAAATCTCTACTATTCTGAAAATGTGATATTTAGATTTTATATGACTTAATACCAAAGTCTATTTTATTTCACAATACCGAGAAAAATGTAGATACTAAAGTAAATATTAAATAATATAATACGTAAGAAATTATGGAAAAAATACTGAACCCATTAATTAGTAGGTAACTAGTACCTACCTAATTTGATAAGAATTAAAATGAAAACATGTTATAAAAATAATAAAAATGTTGGTCAAAAAATAGTACCAACGACCTAATTATTATTTGTAAAATTATTTAAAATCTTATAATTAACTCGCAATTTTTTTTATTTTAGGGTGAATATTTGTACAATCCTGTTTTATACGAACTGGGTTTTAAGTATGGTTTGGTAACAACTAACACCGATGGTACAGGACCTGATCCAACGTCCATTGATGCATTAACTCCTGCCCGATTGGATGAGTTGAAGGAAACTATCAGGCGGGAGATCCGACGTGAACTTAAAATCAAAGAAGGTGCGGAGAAATTGCGTGAAGTTGTGACAGATCGCAAATCATTGTCAGATGTCACCGATATCGTGAAAAAATCCAACACTAAGCTTGCCGAACTGCAGGTCGAACTGCAAGAACTGGAATCCCATATTATACTCAGTCATGGAGCAACAGGACAACAGTCGTGTGGTTCATTAAACAATTCGTCTTCTTCCGGAGTCCACAAGACATCCGGAGTCAATGGATCTGCAGATCGTCCTATTTCAAGTAACTATTGACTATGCAAAATATGTAAAATAATTTAACAAACATTTTCTATGAAGTGTAATTTTCATAATATAAATATCGAGTGGCGTAGCCAGGAATATTGTATGGAGGGGGCTAATTCCCACAAAAATAAAAAAATAAATATAGGTTTATAACTAAAATTAGTAAAAAAATATTTAATACTAACTATAATATATTTATAATATTGGTTATATTTTTTTTTGATATGCACTACTTCATTAAAAACCCACGAGCCCTTAAAGCCCCCATAGCCGCCCCCCCTGGCTACGCCTCTATACATATCGTAATTATATTATGAAAGCACAATAAAGCCGTTAAATATTTCTTGAAGTTTAAAGTTTATCGACTTATCGTAGTTAACAAGGTACGATGAACCGTTAGGTTAGAATGTTAGATTCTTATCGTTTTGTAATCACATAAATGGTGGTTATATAGATATAAATAATATTTATATTTTCTGCCTAGCGAGTTTACTGATTTTTATCGATATATGTTATCTCGTTTATTTCTGTGGTGTTTTAATGATTACGCAGTTGATTCTATATGTAACAATTCTAAAAAGTGTGAATGAGGAGTTTTATGAAGATGTTTACAATAAAATTATATCTAATTAGAAAATTTAGCATTCGCTATTTTTTTAATCTATTTAGTAACTAGCTACTTTATCGTAGTAAAAGTAGTAATCGTAGTACCTTTATCGTAGTAAAACACTACAATATTTTTCTTATAACAATACTAGTTTTTATTCTAATTTTAATGCTTTTACTCAGTATTTTTTCAATGGAGGATTTAGGACATCAGGTTTTCGCCAGAATCTCTATATCCAGTTTTAACGTTATTACACGTTTGTGGCGCAAGCGCGTATACCAGGAGGGGTTTTAGGGGTTCAACCTCCCCCCCCCCCGATATTTAAGAAAAGTTATTAAACAAGTTTTATTATTTATTAGTTAAAAATTAATTAAAAATATAGCGATACCACGAAGCCTGCATTGCCATCGTAATATGAATTACAATCTCATTTAGTGGCTCGATCACTATCGACAATCGGACTAGTGATGGGCAGAAGTGACTAATTAAGTTACTCCATCTGGTAATAATTGGTCATTTAGTCGACTAATTTTATTAGTCTATTCGGTTTGGATGCATGTAACCAGGCCAGGAGAGCGTTATAAACACTAGTTTGGCCGCCGAGTTGAAAGAACTTTAGCCGTTCGTCTTAAAGATGAACGTTGCCCAGGGGGGAACCACGAGGAGGCGATCTTTCATTAACCCCCCTACCAAGGTCCCAGAATCGACTGCCTCACAACCCCTCCAAAATTTATTAAATGGCTGGAGGAACTAAAACTAGATCTCTAATACCTTATCGTTACTTTATTAATATTACTCATATTTTCTCTTATTTTACTTGTTACTGTTTGTTTATTTTTATTTTATTCATCTGTTATATAATAATTAATTAAATTTACTGTACGTTACCATATTATAACTCTAATGCATGTAACCACAAACCATACGCTAAATAAATTAGTCTATTAGTCTACTAATTTTTATTCGACTTATTTTTATTATTTCACTTCATTTATGACTTTATTTATTTTTATTAATTGAGAACTAATTTCATTATTAGACTAATTGTTGTTCCACACGTTTGAAGAATTTTTTATACTCAATATTTTGTATAATACAATTGTTCGGACCACAATAATCAAAAATGGAAATATCAAATGATAACTTAGGAACTTATTTGGGGTTTAAAATATTCTTGTAAAACACTAGATTACGTTTCTTTTAATTTATTAGAATAGTCGTATAGTTCTCTACACAGATTCAGATATTAAATTTCTTAGAATTAGTCGGTAGTTTGGTAATCTGAATTCTGCAATCTGCAGTAGGTAATTAGCAAGTCAGTTATCTATTTACAAAACGATTAAACGAGCTGACATTTTAGCCGAATAATTAGTCATTTAATTTTTAAGTCGAATTAGTCGACTAATTTCAAACATTCATAAATAGTTGGTCGCTCAAATTTTAGTCGAATAATTAGTCGGTAGTACGTGGAGAAAACCGATAGTAAAACCGAATAGTCGGTTGTACCAAATAGGGCCTGTTTTACAATATAGTGGACAGTGGTTAACTCGAGTTTAGCTGAACCGAGGTTATCGACTATCTCCTCGATTAACTTACTGCCGGTATTACAATCGTAGATTAGGTTCAGTTCTGATAAACTGGGGTTTAACTGTTTATTTTGCAATACGATTGGTACCACTGTGTAATGAATTGAAAAAATTGGTGATTGAGGTGTTTTGATGTGATAACTTATAATTTATTATCACTGATTAATTGATTTATTTTTGTTTTTTATTTTTCGAATTATTACATATTCGTACATTATTAAATTATTTGAGTGACAATGTCTGGTAGTAAAAATAATATAACAGACGATGAAGATTTCGTTGAACTGGCAGTCCTTCTAGCTTTCCCTAGAAAAAGAAAGATGTTTCTTGAACGAGATGAACAATTTTTTAATCGTTTTCGCCTTTCCAAACTTACTGTTTACTTCATACTTGATCACATTAAAGAACGTATATCATCACCAACAAATCGGTTAGGTTATTGCGGTCGTCGAAAAAACCATTATCAAAATTTGTTTTAATTAGTAAATTTAAGTACCCGTTTTGAATGCTATCAGTAGTCTTGCATTCTAAAATAAGTTTGTACTTTTGTACAAGTAACAGCAATGCATCTTTTTCTTCCTTAGTAAAGTTGGGCGTTCGCTTATATTCTACAGAAGTGTCCATAATTATTAAGCACTTAAATCATACTCGCCACCAATTTTTCGCCAAAATGTTACTAGTTGCGTGTTTTCAAATCTTTTTTCTGTGTGATGGCTTCACAAAGTCCTAAAAATTTTACTTAAGATTCAATTTCCATATCTGGTAATACACTATCATCCACTGAAACGGGTCTTAACACCCAAGCATTTTCTTGACGATTTTTCAAACCAGGGAAATATTTACCAATTGAATCTATTACTGGTAATAAGTGGAGAAGTTATTTTGTCTATGAATGAGCATTTTTCATTTCTGACATCGAGCACTATTGTTAGTTTTAGGAACATTAAATTGTCCTCAACTTCAGCTTGGCGTTGGTAAAGTTGCAATTTACAAAGAAAACTGGCAACCATATCTTGAGCAGTTGAATTGTTCGTCATATTCCCTTGCTAACTGAGATTAAGTGTATTTATGAAGTGTATTTATTTGAAGTAATCCACAAGACATGCCAGTTTAGAAATATATACATTATTCGTTATTTTAATATTAACTCTTTCTCCTTTACCTTGCCTGATTTTGTCTTTTCCAGAAACAAAGCATTTTCTTCTCTAAGCTGAAGCATTTGGTGTAACAATTATATTATTACAATTACTATTACAATCGTAGTATACATGACTGATATAGAGTTAATAATGATGGGTATAAAGTACATCAAATAAAAAAAAGATTAGTAAGTCTTTACTTCTAGAAAAAACGTGTTTTACCCCTAGGTTGGGAACCGCTGCTGTATAGCATTCATTTTCAACAATGCGGAGACTGAAAATGAGAAATAAATAGTATCATAATTGAAATTGTGTAAACTTCATATAAGCTAGCCTTCATAGGCTAGATTATACAAGTATAAAAATGTAAAACCGAACCCCCCAAAATATTTTTTTGTGTACGCGCCTGGTGTGGTGTATCATGCGCATACTGGCATAGAAGTTCCTTCTCAAGAGAATTAGACATCTTGATTTTTACTGCCTCTGTCTATCACAAATACACAACATAGCAATTAAAAATATGTTTATCTTATTTAATTATAGATTTAATTATTGATACATTGGGATATTTTAAAAACCTATTTGAATTTGTTTCTACTTTTCTTGTGATCAACTTCAATTTTTTCTCTTAAATCCATTCAAACTAAAAAATTATATACAAAAAGTTAATTAATCTAAATTATTAGAAATTCAGACAAAAGAATGTGGAATGTTAAGCTATATAGCTTATATTATAGCTATGTTTATTGGTAGGTAATTTGTACGATTGATTAAAAAAAACGTCTTGCTACATGTGTGATAGACACTATTATATTTAGACCTATTATATTTTATTAAAATTTAAATTTTTTCCGTTAATATTTTATTCTTGAAAATTTAACATGTGATAAATTATATATATATATTTTTTAATTAAAATATTGGGAAATTTGACTGTACACAATTAAATTTAAATGATTCTAAATTTACGTTTTTAATTGATATTTTTTATTTATATTCCATTAGAAAAAATACAAAACATACTACTTTAAATCTTATTACACTATATCATATATATTATCACTTTATGACTATATATTTACAATGTTTCATGTAGATTTACTAATTTAAATTCTTAACTGCATTGAAGGTTAATAATCTTGAGCTCATACATTATATTTACTGCACCTTACAAATTAGTTTATTCTAAATTAGGGCATTCTACAAAAAATATATTTGTGTGTTTACATTTATTTAATATATATAATTTTAAAAATAATTAAATATAAATAACTTTATTTAGTTACATTACATTTTGCTGTTTTATTATTGTAAAAGTTATTTTCATGTAAAATGCAAACCTTTTATAACCAACTTTTTGTTCTTGCTTAAATATAATGTTACTGTATGTAAATGCCTGTAGAAGAGCCTTATGATTGATGAACTTTTTGTTTTTTTATTTCTTTAGAGGTTTGATTACATTATGCGCAATGTAAATGTTTAGTTATAACATTGAAAATTATTGTGTTAAAATTAACCTCAATTTTATCAATAAAATATTATTTTCTGCTCAATTCAATACATAAACAGTATACTCATTTAAATTTTCTTAATAACACTGTTTTCGAATGGCTCTTTAAGTATTTTTGTATACAATTTTATATGCATAATATAATTTTGAATACAATTTGGTTAGCTACCTCATATTACAATATTACATAATACCAATTCTGTCTTAAAATGTTTGAAAATCATGTTTATTAAATTAGTAAAACTTGAGAATGTCAAACCTCTAATTATTTATTAACCTGCACAAAATAGCAGAAATGAGAACGATTATGAACATGATGATCACTGTTCTATATATATTTTACTTTTAATATCATTAGTCATTACTCATTACTCATTACTTATACTTGTATACAAATCATTTATAGATTGTGAAATACTGTACAAAATAAAAAATAGGCTATCATAACTAAAAATAATTTTATCTTTGTGACTCATAACTTTTAATCATTGAAACATTTAAAAAATAATTACATCTAACTAAATAAGACTTTTTGAACACAACTGTCCTGTACAGTTATATTGTTGGGAAATTAGTACATGCTTGATGCAGATCTAACGCAGAAAATAATTTTGTATTTTGCATACATCCTATGATACTAAAAATTGAGAAAAACTGAAAAAGTTATTTTTATTAACATATGTTTGTTTTCCTTAGTATTTTTAATATTTTCGCTGTGTTTTCTTGAACCATAAATGTACAACATATTTTTGTGTACAGTATACATATTACTCAGGATGTATTCTAGTCTATTTCAATTTCAAGTACAAAGTATTTACAATGTTTTTATGATTTATTTTCTGCTAATTTAAAATTTTTACGCTGGTCAGAAAACTACCCATTGTTATTTTGTTGAACTTCACAAATAAAATTATATAGTCTATGAGAAAATAAAAATCCAGCTCATTGTTAACTATAACAACATTTTACATAATTATAAGATCTTGGGATTCTTTTCCTAGTTTTGTTTAAGTAATAAATATGCATAAGTACCTTTATTATAATTTACTAAAAGATATTAAAATATATTTGTATGCCTGGAAATTGTTTTGGTATTTAAAATAAAAAATCTAAGCTTTGTTTTTAATTATACATACTAATAAAATAATTGTACTACTTTTAAAAAATAAAATAAAAATTGACACCGGCAACATATTTTATTATATTGATTATTATAATATATTAGATCTACACATCATATTATATATTTATGAACTTACAATTATTTATTTAATATGTCTTATTAATTTTAGAGCTTGGGATAAAAATTGAATTTTAATTGTATATTATTATTTATAAATAAAATATACTATAGATCTTAATTAATTTACCTTTTTATTTGATGGCAAAATAAATTTATTCGAATGTATTAAATAAGTATGTGAATGAAGTATAGTATAAAACTAGTGTGGCAGTCAATGTAACATTGGCCAAATTCTTTCAGCATAAGAAAATGATTTGGTACCTAGAATAGTAATAATAATAGTCCTAAAATTAGTTATAAAGACAGTTATAGACCGTTTGTATTTCTTGAGAATTAATAAAATACTTAATTTTCTAGATTCTCTGCCCATGCAGTTTGTTGGTCAATCACCTCAGCAAGTCCAAGAGTCTAATTTTGTGAGTGACCTCAGACTAGTGCAACTTGAAAAACAACTTAATATAGAATTAAAGGTAAATACCAGATATTTTAATATTTAAATGAATTATTTATGTATGATTAATATTGTACTTTCTTAAGGTTAAACAGGGTGCTGAAAATATGATTCAAAGTTTAAGTAGTGGTCATTCACGAGATAAAAAACTGTCAGCTGATGCTCAACAAATGTTGTCAGACTCAAAATTGAAAATTGAGTACTTAAGAATGGCCATTTTAAAAGGAAAGCAGACTAAACAGCAAAAAGAAGAAATTAAATCTAATAGTGAAAATAGAAATGGTGAGATTAAATAAAATTTATTATAAAAATATTTTTCTTAGTGTATCAATTTAGTTTTTATAAGGAGGTCCCTTTATTTATTATACCATACATTTTTTCTTATCGATTTACTATAATAAGTTAACTGCGCTTACAAATTATTTTAATTAATGTCACCTTATAGTTGGTAAAAAAAAAGATAGTTTATTAACATAATATTGACTAATTTTATTATAATTAAAAAAAATTATTTGTTTAAGGGTTAATACTCTTAAATAATAACAAATATTAATATTTTATTTATTGTGATATATATATTTATTTTATTGAAAATTTGATTAATTTTACTAAATTATTATTCACATATTCAATTATAATTTATTTTTATGTTTTAATTTATTAAAATACTTTTTTACATCATTACTTGTTATTTAAATTTTTTTCAATATTATATATTCTATTTAAAAAATTACAATAATAGTACTAAATATTTTATTTAAGAATCACAATAATAACACCTGTTACAAATTATAACATTGTATATTTATATGTATTATAACAATATTATGTAATTTAATGCCTTATTCAATGAACTGTTCGAAGGTTCTCCATTATTTTATATTCGACTGAAAGTGTCATGACATTCTTTATTGGATGCTACTATTAATTGAGCCTTAGTTAAATTGTATGACTTAATTATTACTTTATTTTTTATTTCAACATTAACTTTACTTTTTTAGATTTACTAGAACATTTTAGTGTATTTTTCTTATAGATTGATAGGTTTATTAAAAGTTAAACTAGTATTCTTTAAATTGTTACTTAGTACGAGTTCTTTTGATCTATTGAATTCTGTTATGTATATTTATTTATTTTATTATATTTGTATTTCAGATAAGTCTGATTCTCATTTGGACAGTTCATTAGAAGAACGTGTAGCGGAGTTACGACATCGATTACGAATTGAAGCAGCAGTTGTAGAAGGAGCCAAAAATGTTATTAGAACATTACAAAGTTCCAAAGTGAATGAGAAAAAAGCTTTGCAAGAAGTAAGTATTTCTAAATGTCTATAAAGTTGCTATATGATTTAAATATAAATATAAATTAAGTAATCAAAATTAGTGTTGACCCTTAAGTGTAACCAAATAAGTTAAATCTTTTTACCAATTGTTATAAATATAATTACTAATTATTATAAAAATATAATGGTATTTTCTAAATGTATTCTATTATATAAATAGTGTCTGGACTTATTATTTGAATTGTTATTTGAAGATGCTAATAAATATTGTGTCGTACAATAATTCTACATTAACCCGTTTAAAATAATAGTAAAATATTAATATACTTTTCAAAATTTCAAGTTCAGTATATTTATATTTAAAATATAAGATTATTACTAACTTAAATTTGAATTTATCATAACAGGTATAAAAAGTATCAAATAATTTATTTAAGAAACTTTTATTCATTCAATTTAATTATTTGATATAAGCACATATATTTTGCTGAATCACTATTTGCAATTGTTGTATCAAGTTGCATAAATTTACTATGGTTTAATTTTTTTTATTCTTTGGGCATCAGAAAATATAGATTTTTTATGTTATTATTAAATCCTATTTTATCTATATGTGTTACATGAATATCAAAATACTATGTAAAATATGTTATTCTTAAAAATTAAACATTTAATAAAAAATGTGTACAATTTATATATTTATTTTATCATCTATTTATTGTTCTATAATGTTTTTCAATCTTTTTGATATGATGACACCCTCTATTCTATTTTGGCTTGGCGACTACTTCCCCCCCATTCTAAAATTAAAAATTTTTAGTTTTATCTTACTAATATATAAGTGAAAATAATAATTATTTCTAATATAATTATCTGGTAGGTATTATTTGTATGAAAATTAGTTTTTAAATTATAATGTTTGTTCATGATAAACATGTATGTATATAAAAAAAGTAATTAATAACTAATAAACATAATAAAGGTAATTATAAATATTAATAGGTTTACTAGTATAATGACTTAAGACTGGGTTTAATAGTTTTTATATTTAATATTTTCTTTAATTCTCTCAAATAAATGTTTTGATTATAAATTACAATGTATCCGATTAAATGTATTATGTATTAATAAAAAACAAATATATTTATGTATTATATATTATATATTATATTTTATATATAGTCAGTTCTTTAACTTAGTTCTTATATTAGAAGGTTAGCTGATATTTTTAATTTAAATTTTTTTAGTTAGTACAACTGAGTTTTTATTATTTTAAATAAATATTTTTTCAATTTGTATTGTTTATTTAGTAAGTACTTCTTATTATGAAGTATGACATGATAGGTATTCATTATTATTTATTACTACTACAGTAAAGTTTTGAGTATTTTTGAAAACAAATTAAAAATTAAAATTAAACATGTTTATTAATATGAAATGCTCATTATTCTTAAATTATGTTTGATAATAACTAATAAGACAAATTACTATTTTGACTCTTCATAAATCTGTGAGAGTTTGCTTATAAAATATAGAAGTACACAAATGAATAAACATAATACAGCTAAATAAATATATAAATATTTATTTCTATTGTATTTCTATTTTTGTTATTACAATACAATATAAAATATCCGATTGATTTCAGTGCTTATAAATAAAACTTAACGTAACAACAAAATTGTATTAATACAACTAATTGTATAGTGGGTAAGGTTAGTTATTTGCTTTAATTTCATATTTTAATAAGTTATTTTGTTTGTGTAGTTGAGACTATTCAGTTAGTTTAGCTAATTAGTAAAATTTTAATCATACCTACGCATTTATTTGATTTATTTTTAAAACATTTATTATTGAGTGATAGACTATAGAAAATGTTGATTATATGACATTTACATCAAACAAACTGTTAATGACATAAATTCTTTAAAATGTGTATTGAAGTTTATTATTTACCTTCTTTTCAGATGTAGATGTATAATTAGTAATTTATATTTTTAATTCATTATCAATAATAATTATTTTCTGCAATTTGAATGAAATAATATACCTATATTTTTGCTGCATTTCTTTATTATTATTCAGTGAATCTAAATATAATATATTTGTTAGGTTATACTGTTTGTTGTACAATGTCCATAAGCTTAATTAAATTCCGCTGCAAGAAAATAGCCAAAAATGCAACCTTGTTTAATTTTTTTTTAATATTATGTAATTACTTTCTTTGGTGTTTTGGACTCATTCCAAATTGTTTAAATTTTTCGCGATTTTTAAAATTAAAATGAGATAAATGCAGAATATATAGTGAAAAATTGCAATTTATTTAGCGTTTGAATTACATGTGAACCCAAAACAATATATTAAAGACACTTTCTGAACTATGATGTAATTTCCGATTGATTTGCTTCACTACCAATAGAATATGATCGATGCCTAGTGTTGAAGTATCTGCGACAATTAAAACAAGAACAATCTGGATTTTTTGATGGTCCAACATGATGATCTTGTTTTACTGGTATACACATTGTTCCAAACTTTGATGCCATTTTAGCGACCTGAGTAGTTACACAATTAGAATTTGATGGATTTCGATGCATTGGTGATTGTGAGCAGTCACTAAAGCTGCCCATATCTTCTCTTGTGCTTTTTGCTACAGACCATGGACGTCTTGCTAAAATTTGATTTTGTTGAGAACTTATGCTATTAAAACTCCATGCAGTCTCTGAACATTCATCATCAGAACTGCTTGTTGTATCATCATAATATTTTGATTTTGATTTCTGTTGTATGCTTTCAGTTTCTGAACTAGTTATACTACTATTATCTAATGTTGTAGAATCCATAAACGATGATAAGCCACAGCTAGATGACTCAAAGAAAGAAGAATTTGATATTGTATTTGTAGAACTCATTGCTGATAAACAAGGACTTCTCTGTAACATACTTTGATTTGACATTTTTGATCGACTTCGAGCTGCATAACATTTTTTTGATTTCTTTTTACAGTTAATTTTCACATCTGATAAATTAAGTAATGTGTCTGTAGATTTAGATGTTAATGTATCTTCCGAATCTGAAGACTCTGTGCAATAAACATCAATATGTACAGTCCTGGCATGACGTTTTTTGTGTTTGTCTAATTCATACTTTTGATTTTTGAGTAGAACTTTTTTATTTTCCTAAAAAAAAGTAATTAATTAGTACAAATGACTAACAGTAACCGATTTAAGTACCTTTGTAAAGATCATTGATGTCGATGGTGAGGTTTGACTAGAAACATCTACAGTTTCTAAATGTTTTTTTGGTGGAACATTGGTACAAAAATGAGCTGTAAAACTGTTTGCTCTTCTAGCTGACATGGGACTCCTCATACCACAACAAACTTCACATTGAGGTATTACATTGAAAGTGCAATCACAAGCTGATCCACGGGATGAAGTTCCTAGTCCAGAGTCTTGCCTTTGCGGTGGCTGGGCTGTAAATATAATATTTCCTCTTCGAAATCCATAACACTGTTGCTGAGTTATTGGTTGAACATTATTAGGTCGTTGTGTTAATTTTAGATGTGCATGTATTGACCAATCATGCATCAAATTAGAATTATTGTCTTTGTTAATTTTCTTGTCCATTTAATTTGTCACTATTAATTTGATCACTTTAAAATCTAGTGTATATTCAAAAGCTGTACTGTAGAAAATACTGGCCACTCATATGAGTTGAAAGTATCCTAATTCTCAGCTGAGAGCAGTTGTTTTGGCATAACATCAAACATACTGTTTAAAGCATGTTCTTTGTTAAGAGAGGGGACTAATGTTTCCTAAGGTCATAATTCATGGTGGACAAAATAAAAATGTCAAATTCACCCACATATTGCATTCCATTAACAACAAACAATACAGAATAAATAACTAAAATTAATAATTACATATTAGCGTAGAGAAAATATAAAGTGATGTAAAATTATGTTGAAATGAGAATAAAAACAAACCTAACTTAACAGTAAACCAGTAACTTCTAAAGTTCAAAATGTATACCAAATATTAAAAAAAAGGTTCAGTCACAGATATTAGTGGAACATTATCAGTATTAATGTTTATTACAAGTTGGAATATGTAAATTAATTTAAATTGTATGTATTATTGCTATTATTATAGTTAAATATATGACGTTTATAATTAAAGTTTAGTAAATGGTCATAGTAGTATATCCAGAAAAGTAATGGCATTAAGCCAACTGAAGTGTGCTAAAAAGATGCAGTTTCTATTTCCAGATAGTATAATGTAACAACTTGACAAAACAAACAATTTATTTTATTATCATTATTTTTTTACTTTTCTTAAATATTTATATTGTACAATATTAATATGATATATGATAACATATACCTGTAAATTTGTTCAAATCTAATTTAATTAAGTAAACAACTTTCATTAAGAGGTCATTCATATTATTATTATTTATTTGTATAGATAATAGTTGCATTGACTACCTAGTTTCATTTAGATAAGAAATAGCCAGTTATATGTAAAAATACTTATGACGTGATCAATAGTCTTATTATTAATAGATTATGATGTTGATATAATATTCCAAATTACATGGATAAAGTATAAAATGTAATTTTAAAACTGAAAGTTACAATAAAAAATAACCATGGGTAATAAAATTTAGACATTTTTTTATATATCTATGAAATTGAAAAATTGAAATATGAAAAAAACAAATGGAATAATGATAATAACTTCAGAGTTATTTCATTATATTTTTCATAGATAGATAATTTATTTATATATTTTATATGTGCGTGATTTATGTATTCATTATATGGTTATTGTTTTTCCCACTGTATCATGTTTAATATATTTTAAAATCATATTATTAACTTTTATTTGTATTCAAATCATATTAAATCCTATATTTTATAGTAAAACTATGATATTAACAAATGCAAAGAAAGATAATAGCCACTTTATTTTATTGAAAAATAAATACGCACTTTTCAGGAATATTAGATATAATATAAAATATTACAGACTGCTAATTATATTAATTTATCATGAAGTACCTGGACTGCTGCGATTCTTGTGCGCTTATAGGAAAATTTAGTTGATTCTTTTAATATGATTTGAATCAACAACCTCAATTGAGTATTATTTAATTGATTAAATATCAATAACAATATTTTAATATTTTTGGTTGTTTTATTTATTTTTTGTTATTCTATCTTTGTTTAAAACTTATAAATGCAAATAAAAGTTAGGATTATATAGTATAAGTTGATATAATTTTAAAATGTACTGAGCATGGTACCTATATACAGTGGGAAAAACAATAACCATTTGATGAATTCATAAATAACACGCATATAAAAAATATAATTTCTCTTAAGTTAATGAATTATTCATCTATGATATAAAATTATAAGCAATTACTGAAAATAAATTTCACTATGACTATGAATTAAGTTTAACATATTTAAATTTTTTAAAGTTCTTTATTAAATTTTGTAACAGGCACAAGCTAATCTTTCGGAATCTAGTTGCAAATTGGATTTGTTACGACGATCACTTGAACTCCGCCGTCAAGAGCTTCCTGCTAATTCAACTACAGCGGTCCAATTAGTGAGAGAATTACAAAATGCTCAAGCTGCTAGTCCTACTCCAAATCATGCATATGTGAGTTTACAGCCATTCCTAAAAGCAGAACGAAATGTGATACCTGAAAAAGCTACTGTATCTAGATGTGCAGCAGTTACTGGGAAACTTGAAGTTAGGTTGGTATTTTCTATTACTGTACAGTTGTATGCATAAATTACTCATAAAAAAATGTTTACAGGTTAATGGGGTGTCAGGATTTGTTGGAAGAAGTTCCAGGTAGATCCAGACGTGAAAAAGACAATCCTGGAGACTTAAGATCTTTTGTTAAAGGAGTAACTGGGCGTAGTTCTAGTAAATCGTATAATATTAAAGATGAAATTAGTAGTAAGTATTAAATAAGAAAAAATGTAATAAATTTCAAATTGATCTTATGTTATTCAATGTTTTTAGATGAAATCATGGCTATTATTAAATTAGATAATCAAACAGTTGGTCAAACTAGCTGGAGGCCTTGTTCGCAACAAGCATGGGACCAAAGGTAAACTATTTTTATTGACTAAAAAATGTATAATTTATCAGTTATTATGTTTTATACAAAATCAAAAGTTTATTATTTTATATAAATTAATACATTTTAAAAATAAATAATTTTTTGAAATTGTTCTAGATTTTCTATTGATTTGGATAAATCTCGAGAGCTAGAAATTGGAATATATTGGAGAGATTGGCGATCATTGTGTGCCATTAAATTTCTTCGATTAGAAGAATTTATTGATGATATTAGGCATGGTATGGCATTACAATTGGAACCCCAAGGACTATTATTTGCAGAGGTAATTGATGATAGTTATGTTATTATTAATTACTTACTGTGACAGACAAAATTATGTACAAGCATCCAAACAGTTGTCTGTTTCGATTATACCCAAACACTGGCTGCTTTCTATCTCAATCTGCAATCTAAGGAAATTTGATTGATCTACTGTGTTGCAGTGTACATGCACTCTAACTGTGTTAATAAATCAATATCAACATACTTTTTGTCTTGTCTTATCACAGTATATTTAATTAACCCAGAAAATTTAATACTAGGGACTTGGAATTTTCTATTATGGATATTGTACATTGATAGTTTTTAAAAACATGAGTAATTTTTAGAATAACAATGAAAAAATGTCATGATATAACATCAAGGATTTTCTTAAATTGAATATCTTGTTAGATTACTCGATAGAATGATTGACTATCGTATTACAATCAGGTTAGCTACTAGCGTAGTTAAATATACCTACCAATTTATGTACTTAGCTGTAATGATTATATTGAATTATTTTTTTAATTTTGAAGGTATACATTTTCGTATTTTCTGAATAACTAGTTTTTGTTATTTTAATTGCTTATGCATGTATTAATCAAATTATTTATTTAGTTTATTAATTTTTTTTGTATTTAGATTAAATTTTTGAATCCGATGATATCTCGTCAACCACGTTTACGGCGTCAACGTAAAATTTTTAAGCAACAAGCTAAAAATTTTCCAAGAGCCAATCAAATGAACATAAATATAGCTGCTTGGAGTCGACTTCTTAAAAGATCATCTCCTTCCATTCAAAATTCACCATTAGTTCCTGTACAGCAGCACTCAAGATCACATTCTCACTCTGACAGCTCCACAGGTTTTTTTATACATTTTCTTGTTTAATGTATAGTTTTAATAGGCTTGATCAATTTAGATGGAGGTGATGTAAGACTTGAAGAAAAATGTACACCTGGTGAAACACCTGAACCAATTAACACTTGTGGATTGGCTGGTGCTCGACCATTAGGTTTAGGGGTTGCCGTTTTACCACCACTACCACCTACTATTGCTGAACAGCGAAATATAGCTACAGGATCTCCTACATTCCTACCTTCAGCAGTTTTAGCTGCAAACAAAAGAGCACCTATCGCTCCACCAGTTGTGCCACCTCCAAGGCCGCCACGACAATTAGATCAAGAGGTGAGTATTACATTTTTGCTTTTAAATGCAAATGTAAAAATGTTAGCTATGAAGCTTTTTGAACATCAATGCACCAGGGGGGTAAATTGTATGATATGTATAGCTGCAGAATGCATTGAAGGAATTTGACTTTTTACATGACGACGAGCAACAGACATTACCACCAGTTCATAGGAGACATATAATGACAATGTCTGTTAGCATAGAAAGTGTTGGAAGCTCAACTTTGGGAACACCGCAGCCATCTCCTCTTGTAGAGTTTCCCCAGGACGAGGTACATTCTCTTCCTACACCACTGTGCTAGGCTTGTCTAACACGCGTGTGCATAACTGGTATATCATCCATTTCTAACCAATCTTGTGCATGAATGATTTGGAGTAGACTTCATTATATTATTTGTCTTTAAGGGATATTAAAAATCATAAATTTATTTAATTAATGTATACATATACATTATATATAATATATATTAATGTCCTACTAAAAGTGAGTTATAATTAAACCATATTTAAAGTATTAGCATATTACATTATACAATATATAACTACTTTTGTAGAGCAACACATTTTATATTTATTTATTTTTTTAATTATAAAGAAATCTTTGAAAACATGTTATCATTAGATATATTTCCAAATTTTATAGTACAAAAATGAAAAACATTTATTTAGATACAAACTGACTAATTATTATTTATTACTAAAAAAATTAAAATATCTTATTGTTTCAAAGATAAATAAATACAACTATAGTACCAACTTATTTTAACTGGTACCTTAAAATCTTAGTTTATCATTTTACAATCAATATTTTATTGACTTAACTAATTATTTAGTGTAACTCAACAGATAAATAATTTTTCAGATTTTTGTAAATATAAATACAATTATATTAATTTTTTTTCTTTATAATGGGCTTATATTTAAATGTTTAATATTCCTTATTGTTTTTTTTTTTTTGTTGTTGGTAATATATTTGAATTTACATTATTTTCTGGAGGTTGCATGTTAAGAGTATATTTTTACTAATATATTAACCCAAAAACAAATATTTATTTTTATTGAAATAAAATTGATGGATTTATGTATTTAACATACTTTTAAAAGTCAGCAATAATTAATTTAATGTATTATATGACAGTATAAATTATTTATAATTAAGTTGAAAGTTCTTGCCTTTTTTGTTCTGTTATTTCACCATAATTAAAATTAATATTATTTTGCTACAAACATTTGTTTGTTTTAATTAATTTATACTGTATTATATTTTGTATTAACAAATTTTTTTTGTTTATGATTGAATGATTAATTAAGCTTACTCTTCACTTGCTGTGTACTAATAAATATTTATACAATATCTTCCTTTATTTAAAATTTAGTTTGATGGTTATTTATTAGTTTTTCCCAAATATTAATATCTATATGTAGCACATTTATTATATGCAAAATAATGTATATATTAATGGAAATGTTGACATTTTAAGAAATTATGATGATTCTTAATACGATTAGGAAATAATGTTATTGCCTTGGAATTATTATAATTTCCGTAGTTTATATATAGGCAAATATAGTTTAATTTCTCATTTCTGCTAGGTAACTGTAAAAAAAAGTCGAATGTAATTTGATTTATTTTATTTATAGATGTTGAAAAACTATAATCATTTTACCCAAAAATCTCAACAAACAAATTGAAAATTTCAATTAATTTGGTTATTAAAATATAGAATTTCTATATAAACTTTGTTCATTGTATCTTTTTTGTTGTTTGGTAATAGTATTTGTATTTTTAATTTTTCAAAAGATCTAACTGAATGCATGGCAACATTTAGTTGATCATGATTAAATACAGGGATATAATATATAATGGGTAAAATACTACCTATTTTTCTAAGGTTTGGCCTTGAACTTTGTTTATTGTCTAGGAAAAGCTGTTCTTATTAGAAATTGACATCTTGTAAATTAAAAGGGAAATTTAGAATTCGATAAGATCAAATAAATTCTATTTTCTATAAGAAAGATCAAGAATGAAATTAAAATATTTAAAAAAATATATTAAACCAACTGTTTGTTAGAATGCATTTAAAAATGTTATTGATTTTCTTAAGTATGTAATTTTACTGTGCATTGTACTAATGTGTATCATTGCTTGCTGTCGTTAGTTATTCCTAAATGTCAACATTTCTTGTAATATATAAAATATATGTATTTTGTTACAGCATAGTATGTAGTTTTTTGTTTGTGTATTTAATACTTTGGTATTTTATGATGGTTAAACATACATTTGTTTTCATAAACATGCCAAAACAGTCCAATTATCAATTTTTCATCATTAAAATGGTTGTCTTCAATATATTATCAAAAATAATACTTATTTTTTTATGTTTTATGTTATAAAATAATTAAGAAATAAATTGCATTTATATCAGTACTGCAGTTTCTACAAGTATTTAAAGTTCTGATTGTAGTATTGGTAGAGTAGAACATAAGATAATAATTCTATAATAGGTTAAATTTATGAAATTTTTTTTATGAATGAATTATGCCCCTTAATTTTCATACAATTATTTTGCTTAATATATGAAATTCAATTTAAGGTTGGTTGCTATTCATTGCATTACAATATTTTTATATTTATCATGATAAATAATAGTTAATGTTTTAAAAGTTAGCCTTATTAAGAAATCTTTTTGCTTTATCTTAACATCTTGTATTTTAAATTTTTAACTGCTAAATAGTTATATAGATCGTTATAGTTCATTAATTAATATTTAGTATAACTCATCCCTAAAATCATATTCATTTTCTTGGTTAATAATAACATGGTTGCATTTATGTGTATTTTATTGTAAATATGAGTATATTTCTTATTTTGATTATTGTTTTTTAGTCGTCACTATTTAGTAATCCTGTTTCTCGTGTACTTGATTATCGAGAAAATGAATCAAAAGGACATCATCTTACGACAACAAATACTATACAACCACCAGAACCTAGCAAAACCATACTATCTAATACATTCAAATTTTCTGATATGTCAATGGATGATTTCAGACTTCTTAGTGTACTGGGAAGAGGTCACTTTGGAAAGGTAAATTTTGATATTGTGTTTTACATATTTAATAAACTAATAATACTGTTGTATGTTTTTTAAGGTAATACTTTCTCAACACAAACAATCTAATGAATATTTTGCCATAAAAGCTCTGAAAAAAGGTGATATAATTTCCCGTGATGAAGTAGAGTCACTGTTATCTGAAAAAAGAATATTTGAAATTGCTAATAATATCCGACATCCATTCCTAGTGAACTTATTTGCTTGCTTTCAAACTGATGTAAGTTATTAGCTATTTAGTTTTTCTCGCATAGTTCTCTCATGTTGTTAATTAATAATTATAGCTAAATTATAATGTTTGTATTTTATGTGTTATTTTTAATAATTCTTCTATTTTATGCAGGCTCATGTTTGTTTTGTAATGGAATATGCTGCCGGTGGTGATTTAATGATGCATATACATGCTGATGTATTCACAGAACCGAGAGCTGTTTTTTATGCTGCTTGTGTCGTTTTAGGATTACAATATTTACATGAAAATAGTATTATTTACCGGTTAGTATGATCAATATTTTCCTTTTACTTGTGTTATTAATATTATTTGTATTTACATTTCAGTGACTTGAAATTAGATAACTTGTTATTGGATACTGAAGGATATGTGAAAATTGCCGATTTTGGACTGTGCAAAGAAGGCATGGGATTTGGCGATCGAACTGGCACATTTTGTGGGACACCTGAATTCTTAGCTCCTGAAGTTCTTACTGAGACTTCATATACACGTAGTGTAGACTGGTGGGGCCTAGGAGTACTTATATTTGAAATGCTTGTTGGAGAAGTAAATATTAGGGTTTAACAAATATTGTTTTTAGTACTAATATTATGTTGTTTATAGTCACCATTCCCAGGTGATGATGAGGAAGAAGTATTTGATTCCATAGTAAATGATGAAGTTAGATATCCCAGATTTTTGTCATTGGAAGCAATTGCAATTATGCGAAGAGTATGTATTTTGTATTTGTTTGGGAAATGATTAAAACATATAATTTGTTTATGTATTTATTACAGCTGTTGCGTAAAAATCCAGAACGTAGATTAGGTTCAAGTGAACGAGATGCAGAGGATGTGAAAAAACAAGCATTTTTCAGGCAGATTGTTTGGGATGATTTATTACAAAGAAAAATTAAGCCTCCTTTTGTACCTACTGTTGTGAGTATTTGTATTTCTTTCTAGTTATAATTAGTTACTTTATATTTATTGTTAAAATTAATTTCATAAATTATTTATATGATAAAATGACCTAATTTATTATTATAAAAATTAATATTTTATTTTATATTTGTTTCATATATGTAGAATTCTGTGGAAGATGTTAGCAATTTTGATGAAGAATTTACTTCTGAGACACCACAATTAACCCCACCTAAAGATAATAGACTGTTAAATGATGATGAACAACAGTTATTCAAAGACTTTTCGTACACAGCTGACTGGTTTTAACAGGGCTGTTTAAAAAAATATTGTATTTTTGTGTATAATAAATGTTTGTATTATAATCGATCAAATTCTAATAGCTAGAACTAGCTAATCATCTAATTGATGTGTTAAAACTTTTTTGATTACTATTACTTATTTTATTTTTTAACCTTTTGCGGGCATCTTTCCAAAATAATTGTGATTTATATTTTAAGAAGAAAAAATTAACACCATTCAACTGCTCAGATTACATTATTTAAACAAATAGTTACCATGCAACTCTTTAAAATATTAAATTTTAATTATTGATTTATTGAAAAAGTGCATTTGATATTAGATGGAAAAACAATTTTATGATTAACTACATGCTATAAAACATAAAATATTTAATTATGTTGTACAATTTTGAAATTGTTTTTATATATATTTTATGTAATTTATTCTCTTAAATTTTTGTACACTTATTGTAGAAAAAAAGTAATATATATGTAATGCTTTTAGATATATATAATATATTTTTATTAAAAATGTAAAATTATTATTGTTGGTAGTTTTTAAATCATTAATTGCAAATAAAAAATACTATTATATTATTGGTTAGCTGATAGTAGTAGAAACGATTGCACATTCATTACACCACAAGTTTGTCTTTATGTTAAAAGTTATTGTTTTATTTAGCTCAATTTATTATTGACAATAATACGCTCACTTAGTACCTAATGGTTATTATTATTTATTATTATTATTATTATTATTATCATTATTATTATCATTATTATTATTTTTATTTTTGTTCACTAAGTTGAATAAAAATTGTTAAGGCTAAGTATTTTAATAATGTATTTTTAAAAGAAAATTCTTACTATTATGTAATGGACAAAATATAATAATTATGTACATAAAATAATATATTATATTGAATTTGACTTAATAGTTAATAATATGTCTATAATTTCACAAATGCTTTGATCTTTACTGGTTTCATGAATATTATATTTGATACAATTAAATACATATCTTCTACTATTTGATATCATTTACTGCTTAGTTAAATTTTGAAATTGGTAGAAATAGAATAAAAATAATTCTGTTTTATACATTTTTTATGGTATTCAATATTGAATTTTTACGTTTATTTTGTATTACAGGAAGTAATTGTATTATAGGAAGTTTGTATTACATTTTCAAGACAATTTTTCAAACCAAAATAATCTTGTGAAAAAAAAAATAAAGAAAACTTCATATTGTCAAATATCTTTAATAACTCAAAAAGAAATCTTTGGAAATTAATACAATCTATATAGAACGTTGATATCAGCGGAAATGTCAGGTCTGCCGACAAAAAACTTAAATCGATTTTGTCAAAAACCGGTGTGCTGTAATTGTTGACGGTTTTTTTTTTTTACTTTTTGTTACTTACGTAGGTTAACCTAAAGCAGGGGTCGGCAACCTTTTTTGACAGAAGAGCCAAAAGTTACAACATGCAAAATTTTCCAGATTTTAAAGAGCCATTAAAACTTTTCGTAATTTTTTAAATATAATTTTATTTTTAAATTTTAATAGACAATAATAATATAATAAATTTATAATAAAAAAAACAGTTTTTAATAATAGGGAATAAATCAATGGGAGCATTGGCTTTGCATGTCTTGAAAGTTCTTTTAAATTTGGCTCATAACTTGTTGTTTTAATCTTCAAGCACGTTTCTAGATTTTTATTTGTTAGTTGGCTTCTTACTTTATTTTTTATTTTATTCTTGCAAGAGAACGTTTGCTCACACGAATATGTTGACCCAAAAATTGCCAGCACTCCAAATGCCAACTTTGTCACCTCACTGTAGCATTCTGGAAGACTATTCCATGCGTCGGATATAAATTCCTCTACTCTCGACATTTCTTTTATAACCTTTTAGTCCTTGTTCTGCGCGACGTGCATGCATTTCTGAACCTCCAATTCTTCCAACTTGCTCTTGAGTTCTATGAACAGGTCTTTGTTTTTTAAATCCAGCAATTGCATTTGAAACGATCCAGCATTAATTTTTGTGTGTGTGTAGCTGGAGAGCCGCAATTTTAGACCGAAAGAGCCACAGGTTGCCGACCCCTGACCTAAAGGTATACACAGACAATAAAAACATCATGGTAAAACCAATAATTTCCTCGTTTTACATTTTTCGAGTGTAAAAAAAATTACCTTAATAGGTTGAAAAGTTTTGAAGATCCTTGGTCTTGTTGAATTAAAGTTGTATTGCACATAAACATAAAAAATAGTATAAATTAGGTCCCCCTCTTTTAGCTGGTTTCTCCATAATATTGTTGGTATACTTTCATACGTCCAGTCGTAAAACTCGTTAAAAAATTCATATATATGTATTTGGTTAATGAAAAAGAAATTGAGTTTAATTTCAAAAAAAACTATGATCGTCTGGATATTACATTTTGACAAAACGACAAGAATCCTCAACATTTTGTAGTTAAAAATTCGTAAAACTTTCAATTTTAATACCTTAGACTAGAGCATTTAGATTTTTCATAAGATTTTCTTTACAGCCAATGTATTAAAATTTCACCTGAAAGTAGCAAAGAACTTTTTAAACGTTAAAAAATAATTATTAATTTTTTATTTTTTTTTGTCTACCTACGACCTACACGATTTCGATCAGGATTGCTCAGATCATCACAACCATAGGAGGGTTTCTGATAGGAAGTAGTATAGTTGGTACAATGGTACCTTTAACCTTAGGAGTGTAATTTTACCGAATTCCCAATAATTTACTTAATAATGCAAAAAACTGACGAGTAAAAAAAAGACAACAAAATTTACCACTTCGATCGAATTCATTATACATTATACGTTATGGCTTGTCCGCTTGTACAATTTCCGATAACTGCTATTGTCGAAAAATTGAAAATAATGACCTTTATCAACTAAGTTAATAGGACCAGTAAGGCAGTAACATTCAAATTTAATATGATTTATCTATAATAATAAATTATACTATAAAATGAAATATACTGGTAGAGCAAAATAACTGATTCATAAAATGTATTCGTCTCAAAAGAGGATTTTAAGAGATACCTAGATAAAAATCGTTTTCTCTGGTAGTATTCAGGAAATAAATTATACGTATAACTCCAAATGCAATTAATATACCTATCTTCTAATATTCCGAAAACAATTTTTTTTTTTAGAAAATATCTGTAAAAAGTGAGTATTTATAAATTTAAATAAAAATAATTAAATTTGGTCAATGTCTTGATTTTTTATGAAACTATGAAACGGTCCACTGTGGGTCGGCAACGAGCAGGACGTTATACGTTACACGGAACGATGAAAAAACAACAATTGAGATTTGAAAACCTGACTTCAATATGATACATATCAAACTAGGCATTTTTCAATCGATACAAAGAGATTGGAAGTTAAAACATTCACGAGATGATCCTTTTCTCTGTGAGATAAAATGTCCATGACAAATTAATGCTTCACATTTGCAAGGTTACAAAATCAAAATTTTAAAACACTACGAGGGTCGCAAAAAAAAATGTCCGCGGGCCACATGCTCTAACCAATAAATACTAATAAATACAATTATTTTCAAGTCCACGTGTTTTTTTTTTATGACCTACCTATATATTTTATCGTACGAGTCAACTACTTCCGTAACAATACAAATGTTGGAAAAATGTTCATGCTTGAGTAGGGTTGCCACATTTGGCTAGGGTCTTGTCGGGACGTTGTAGAAATTTTAGGATAGAGCGTCTAAAAATACTCAATTTTGAAAGAAAAATTAGAGTTCATTGTTTTAGAAAAAAATATTTGTATATTTATTAAGGTTACATACTAAAAAATTTTTTTTACTCTATCGCAGAAGTACTTGGATGGCCATACTTTTTAGAAGACTTAGGTTTTTTCAACAGATTTTTTCTAACATATTTGTAGAATACTGCGCAAGTCATATTATAATTAACTTGACATTGTAAAATCGACTCCGTAGTCTCTGGATGCCCGTGTCCTACGTACTTTGTAAATACCATGAATCCGATAATCGCTGTACGGGCCGACCGATACGATTCTGAGGACGAACTCAGAGTGTCCGACGTAAACAAGCGATACCAAAAGATAATAGATTATATTATCGATATGACCGATTTAATTGGATTTTAATTGCATACGTTTGGTCGTACAGGAACATGTACAAGTTGAAAAACAACATTTTTTTGTTTTCGATCATGTCATGCATATTTGTATGCAATGAAGCGAAATTTGCAATGCACAGTTTTAATCGGGTTATTATCAATATCGGTGACAGTCCCGATATATTGGGACGGATGGCAACCCTATGCTTGAGGTTCATTTCTGCGGTATTGCGTGTGAGGCAACGCTTAGTACCTATAGCTGCGGGTCTACTATGTATAAATACAAGTTACACACCAAGGGCCCCCACATCAAATTCTGGGCCCCTGTACTAAATATTTGTCCGGGTCCTTTATAAGACTTCCAAAAATACAATTTACCATAAATTATTAAAAATCAAGACTCGTAAGCATTTTGATAATAATTGTGTATTTTTATTTTTTTATTGCAATATTACCTAAAAGAAAAATGAAAAAAATTACAAATAAAATTAAACGAGCCCACGGCCCCTGTACCCTAGGTTAGGTTAGGTTATGGTTAGGTATTAGAGTATATTTATATTTATGTTAACCCTACGGTGCATAGACCTTATGCGGTTGAAAAGATGGAAACTTTAATTTGGCCCGGGTGTCGCTGAGAGTTAACCATACTATCTACAAACGTGGTTCAACGATATGTCGATATCCACCATAATTCTTATATGTACAACTTGAAAATTGTATGAATTGTTATTAGGGAGATTTCAAAAAAAATATAAATTATAATTTATAGTTATTTTGTTTTTATTACAAATATTTATAGTGACGGTAACAATTTTACGGATAATGCATTGATGTCGTAAATGTCCATTATAAAAATAAAACGCGCACCACGTAATATTCAGTAACCGAGTACGGTGTACAATACTACAATCAATAGCATTGATTATACACAATTATAGAATATACTTTATTCCATAATCAAAGAGATTGCCGATTGGTGACAAATGCGATGATCAGGAGGAATTTAACATTCATTTTTATAAAATTTTGTTCATTCTAATAAAATATATAAACGTACTCTGAAATGCAAAATAAAAGTTTCAGTTTTTTAAATTCTTTGGTATATGAAACGAACTTTGTGTTTGGAAAGCAATGGTTTAGGATTTTCAGTAAAAAATGTAATTTGCATTTGAAGTCCGCTAGACCGCACCATAACAATAAACTATAACGAGAAAAGTAGATTTTTTTTTTTCTAAATACGTGGAAACGAGATTCACTGATTCCCAGTGCAAAAGCTTCCATAAAGTATGGTAGGTATGGTACGCACGTAGAGTACCTAGTCTAGTGACGAGTGTTCTTGGAAGAGTAAAAAAATAAAATAAGATAAAGTTTTCCATGCTCCACCGGTTGACCAGTCCCGCACACCGTATTCCGCCATATTTCATTTTCATTAACATTTCTCGTCTTTAATCCGTCGGCCATCTTTTGTCTCATCTTATTTTGCATTCGTCTGTTCGCTGTCGTTTTCGCAACCGTTTCGCTGAAAATGTATAGCGATTTTTGCTCGTACACAACGTGGCCACAGTAAATCAGCACTACTCGAACGTCAAAAAAGTTTAAACTTCGTGGCTACCTTCGTGTCATAATATACAGTTTGCGCAAACATTACTATTGTACTATTTATACTTTACCAACAACGTAAAAAAAGATACCGAAATTATGGGTGCCCGTGTACGGTGCAATATCAATCTGAATAGATGACTATTCATCTATGGTACACAGTCAGTTATTTCTATGGTACACAGTCAGTTAATTCGTTTATCTATTATCTCGACCGAATCGATCGGACGACGGAGAAAAACCCGATTACGTTATAATCGTTTAATTTCGCGTCAACGACAATACGGTTTTCGACTTTTCGTGTTTCGTTCATTCTGTATTATTCTGCCGTTGCCCGTTAGAGAAGTTTATGTCAAAAGTCAAAAGTCGAAAACTTAAAACTATTCGTTGAACTCCGTAGACCTCGAGTATGTATTAAGATAAGATTTGTTAAAGTTTATAACATTAAAATTTAGTTATATACATATACTATATTGCATTTTTAAGAACAGTAGTTACCTATCTAATAAGTAATAGGTAATAAGTAGGGCTAGGAAAATGATGCACTAAAAACCTACAATAAAGATATTAAAAAATTGCCAATAATGCTCCAAAAAAAGCATTTTAACCAGGTAAATGCAACAAACGATTAAAAAATAGTCGGTATAACGTATTAACGACTACTGATGTGACTCATGGGCCATGGCTCCGCGTAAATAACAATACTCTGTACGTTAGCACGCGAATGGAAACCCCCATAGAAATTCCTATAACTAATGAATGCTAAATAATATTTTTGTTAATTTTTTTTATAGACATAGTAAACAAGTCAATAATTAATATCGTTCTCATTGCGTCTGAACTCTGAAGTCCAGATAGTCAACGTAACCTCAACTCCCCACTCGGTAATCACTTTGACAAAATCTAAGAATTAATTTTCAGAAATATTTTCCGATAAGGTGAAGCCACGAAATATATATAGTAATGAAAATAAATTGATAAAGAATAATTTAGATAAATAAGTACGTAAATGTTATAAAAATATCAAATATTCGTATAATTAACAAAAACTAAATAAAAAGCTAATAAACTGACACTAAAGTACCAAAAAAGCATTTATTTACGAATATCATGAGAAAATGCAAAAAAAGCAAAATCAAAATTGTTAATTTGTACTCTGTGATGTATGAATCGAATTTTGTTTTTGATTAGCTATGTCCTGGAGTACTAAGAAAGAAAATGCAAATGCTACAAAATCCTAGTCCTAGTAATAAGTAATAACACTAATAACTAATAAATAATAACCTAAAAATAATGAATTAGTATTATTTAGTTGTCTTTCAAACAGATATTATTTGTGTAAATAATAATAGGATGAGAAGTATATTTTAATTTTAAAATTTTTACTATCAAATTGAATTCTGTTACAACTTATTACGATAAAACAGCTAGATGTTATTATTTTAGGAAAATATATGAGATTGGAGGAAAAAAAATACCTTGGGACTAGAATAAATACACCAAAATATTCAATAAAAAATTTAATTAATTCTCATTAATACATTATAATTTATTAATTCTACACGTTTCGTTAAGAGACGGCCCAAAATGTTGAAAGCACTTCTTGAAATAGAGGCACGCCTATGAGTTATGTATTAATCATTAACTGCAGCGAAGGAAAAAAACCGGGACTACTAAGGGGCAGGCTTGAAAAAAAAACGAGACAAAATTCGTTTTCCTCGTACAACTTTCGTTGGGACACAAAGTTGAAATCCGGGTCGTATAGTCATTGGTCAACCTATACTAGGTACTTATAAGCTATACTTGTTAAACAAACTTTCAAAGTATTTCCCGCGCCATACCACCCGCGGCACCGCTTACTGAACCAAAGCGACCGCGACTCATCGCAAGTCGCTGCAGCTGCGGACGACCGCGGTTCAGTACTGTGATTGCTGTATTGTGGTCGCCATGACGCCCGTCCCGTCTTGGTCGGCGGACGTTACGGATCGTTTCGGAATTAGATTTTTTTTTTTTCATGCTCCCACGTTAAATCCGATGAAATGTTGTTTCATCATTTCGTCGTTTTGTATGTTCAATTTGTACTTTGCACTTGATTGCGAATGACGCACCCGATTCCGAATGAACACTGCGGTCGTGAACGGCGTGATATGAAATAAATGAAATCATCGTGAAACAGCTTGATTTGAAAAAAATAATAGGAAATCTTCGTGAAGCGGTAAGCAATTAATTGATCGGAATCGTCAAAAAGCGTTAAACTGCAATAAACGTACATATATTAATTTGCGTAATTTGGTTTTAATTGTGTTCTCGGCCGATACGAATAATTTTAACAATATCTATCATTAGATATAGGTTTTCGATTTGATCATATATATAGTACGATTTGAACTAGCTCATTTCACTGCGCTATATTCAAATCTGTATCGAGTCGAGGAGTTTTTTTTGTACACAACATACGATTTAAATGGTACTAGAATAGGATTTATAGCGAAAGGCAGCGGAGAGTGAAAAGTATTTGGGTGATCCTGTCTGTAAAAAGTACTATTGTTTCGTCCCCCCCCCGTACCCCCATGCTTTCACCCCCTAATTAATTTTCATTTTCTTATTTTTTGTAGTCCATAACTCCAGACGCAGCTATTATACATATGTGTCGTTAGTTAATCTTTTCTGATTATCGCGATATGTATTTTGGCACTATACTTCGGTACTAAATAATTTAGTCTGAAAATATATCCGAGTCAGTAATCAGTATAGGTACCTGTATTATAGACTATAGTATATACACCATGTTACTCCGCGGTTGGGTTTATTTCGAAGTGAATTTTTTTAACTTTGTAAGTTTGTAAAACACCCATCACGGTAGCTCGGTACTTAAAAAGTTAAAGGTTGTTTCAACAATAACTATAATAAAAAGACAATTTTAAAGAATAAAAATACATTAAATAACCTATATTGTCGTCATAAACGCGGCATACTTGAGAGAGAGGTATAATGTATATGTTTCGTATGGTTTACCTTCAAATATATATATATATATATATATAACTATATAAAAAAAACAAACTAACTGGATAGTAATTTTTTTTTATACAATTCATTCTAAAATCTAAATAAACCGAGATATAGATCTTTAAAAACATTATGTGGTATTATACAGATATAGTCTGCGATGTTTCATGATGTATTTTGAAGTTACACGAAGTAACAATTCAGTAAACTGAAGTATCAGTTTACTGGCGTAACAGGGGATTTTTTCCTCTCAAGGTTTTCTACTGGGGTGACAGGGGAGGGGTTAAAATCATCTGATTAATCGCCTTGCGTAATAACACCAGTTTTCTACGAGTGGATGTACCTACAATATGTTTTCCAAGTCTTATAGGAAATTTAGAAAAAAAAAATGTGAAAGGGTTTTCTGATTCCGGCAAGACATTTGACTTAGTTGATGTCAAAAAATTAATTTACTAACTGAAAGAAACCTAAATGTTATTGAAAATTTATATTAAAATTCAAAGAATTTGATGGAAATCGTTTTAGAGACATTTGATTTAATTTATCTTAAAATATTATATGTAAATTTAAATTAATTATTTATGTTTAAATTATAAATTAAAGATAAACGTAATTAATTTGACTTTTACTTGTTTACTCTTAATAATAATGTGAATTTATATTAATTAAAGGTAGTAAAATCACCTGCTAGGTTGAGCAATTTTTACCTGCCCCCCCCCTCAAAAAAAATCATTTACTTTTTAGAACAAAAAAAAATTGCATTTTCAAAATTCTAACCCCAGCCCGGTAAATTATACGATTGATTATTATTGTTCTAACAGTACAAGTATTTAACCAGTAATCAGTAGGAATCTAATCTTAATTTGACCTTTATGGTTCTATAGTTGTATTATATATATAGTTATTGACTTATTGTTATATTAGTATATTATTGTATTAATCATACTACTCGTAGTAACATTCGCGTTCTCAAGTATTCTATGAAATGAAACTTTTAAATTTGATGTTGGTATTTCGTTCAATTTCGTTAATATCAATACAAATTAAAAAAAAAACTATTCTCACCAAGTTAAATGTCTGTGCGATTTCGTGAGGTGCTGGAGCTTATATAGTTTTATAGATAAAGCCTCGCTTCAAATCCTCTTCTACTCACGTCACTGATTATATGACCAGCTAACGTTTAGTTATACCAGTTACCAACAAAAAGTTTGCCTTTCTATAATATTCTAAAAGGTTATACAGCTTTTCAGACTCGTTTAGTGTTTACTCATCAAGTCCGATTAAAATAGTTTACCGCCACCTTTTACAAGAACGAAACACTCCGTATAATATTTATACAATGAAAAAATATATAAAAATATAATTTGTTTTGTTTAATTATTATGTATAAGTATTAAGTACCTATAAACACTTAAAATACTTTACGTATTCTTATACAATGTATATATGAATAATTGTTCAGGAAATTTTGTGTGAACTCACCGAGTAATTCGAACATTTTACTTTGCAGCTTACACCACAAATTATATCACAACTTATTATGGTGCTCTACACTTACGAGATGCTTAAAAAATAACTGACAGGTGTACTTCAAACTTTTTTTTTTTTGATTTAGCCGTTTTTTTATACGTATAGCTGTAGGCCCAGGGGAGGTAAACATGTTTATGTTTATATGATCAATGATCATGTTGGAAAAAGCCAGGAATACATATCTATTATTCATGTAGGTCTTTACGTCCCATATTAATATCTGTAAATCAAATTTAATTCAGTTCAGTTAAAAATATCCCTGTTAAAACACTGTTTGAGAAGAGCTATTGCAGACGAATCTTGTACTCTCATGTCACGTTTTCAAGTCCTAAGACACTCGTCATACTCTCCCTTTGTTTTTACTGTTTTAGTAATATACACTGCCTACACGTATACGCTATACGTTGTTCATAAAATATTATATTACGAGAAAATTAATAGGTACTACGAAACCTGTCCAAGACGGACCCTGAATAATTGTTACTTATTTGGCCCTCGCCCGTCAACACGCCCTTTGCAGGTTTGACTGTTTTGGTAATGTACACTACACGTAGGTATTGCGCGTTGACGTTATACATTAAAATATATTGTGTTACGAGAAAACAAATACAGCGAAACCTGACCAAAACTACGGACCCTGCATAATTATTACTTATCTGTCCCGCACGCGCCACATTCCGTCTTTGACAATTTCACTGTATTACATTTTTATGTACATTCATACGATTCTTGAAATGTAATACTATTTTGAAAAAAAAAAATAGAAAGTTGAACTTATTTCTATTATGACGAACTGGATTAATGTTGTGCATCACGTCACAGAGCCAAATTTAGGAAGGCATTGAGTGGACTATAGCCCAGGGGTTCCTACACTTTTATAATTACAGAAAAATGTATTTAATTTATAATTACACATATAAGAAATATACAATATGGAACTGGTTTTTTCTATTTAAAATTAAATTTTCATCGTGAAAATAATTGTTAATTGATGTATTTTAATAACGATTATTATTGTATTGACATTATTCAATTTTTTAGTTTTCAGAAAAATTGTGTAGGTATTATTTAATAATTTAATGATTTGATATTATCCGGTCCCGTTTTCTGATAAGTTTTGTTCAATACTCAATTTTTTATCAAATTATTCGAAAATAATAAAATAAAAAGTTATTTTTTGAACTTACTTACCAAGACATTAAATTCAATTAAAATGAGAAATATCCGTAGTCTTAATACCTGTCAGTCTAAAAAAAAAGACAGAATGTGATTAGCTTCATAATTATCTCAGGATATATCGTAAAGGGTTATGTTATCCTCGGTGGTACATCCTGTAAATAATAGGTACGATTTAACATTTTAAAATATTCGAATGTAATTGAAAAACGTAATTCCTATTCGAGAATACGCAATTCGTAATGATTATAACACATCAGTTTAAGCGATTGTAATATTCTAATGTCTGTGTAGAATATGTATTTTAAAATAGCCGTTTAAACTACGGCGTTCGATTCCTACCAGGAGCGTTGGGGGGCTCTCGACCAAAGTTAGCGCGGTCCTCGTTTTGGTCCACCAGTTGTTGTATAAAACTCGAACAGTATTATTGTTGCCAAATCGCCGAATTCCCTCTGACTCTACAGTCGTGTGGCCGGCGCAATAAGCCGCACGGAGGGCCGGCGACTACTGTACTTACAGATCACGATCAATCGCCACTCTGTAAGTATTACTTTTTAAGCGATTACATTTTAAAGATATCCATGGGTGGAACTTTATAATCAAAATCAAATGCTTCATTCCATGTCCGTTGGAAGTTATACTTAGAAAATTATAACCATGGTCCGATATATGACTAAATATTTTATCTACCTACATTAATTTATATGATTTATATGACAATCGGCAATTTACGTGATTTCGATTATTTAGTATACAATTTACGTTTACCAATTTTGAGCCACGCTCGAACGATAATAAACTATAAGTAATATTTTGATTTTGATTCTTTTCAAATTATTATTTTTATCATAGTTTAATCGATTATAGAATAAAATAATAAAATCATAAATTTTAAAGCAAACTTAAGATAGGTTTTTGATCAATTTTATAGTGTTTTTGTGTTAAAACTGAATAAGTAAATCTTAAGCATCGGAGTTTTTCTTATTTATTTAAATGCATGATACATAGCCTGACCTTTTTTTTTATATGCCACTGAATTATTATCTCAATCACTAATCAATTTGATCATCTAGTTTTCACACTAAATTATATTAAAGTAAAATAATATTCATTACTAACTACTTAATACAATTCAGTTACATATGTGTGTTTGTACTCTAGTATTAATTTTGCATAAATAATTATTGTAAATGTACTCAACGTAAATATATTTATTTTAATACCTCGGATTATTCTGGATAGATTGTGGTCAGTTTTAGGATGAATAATTATTATAATACGTTCTTCTGTTCTTATACAATATACTTTCTCTAGCTATAACTATTTTCTTTGTTTTTTGTTGTGAAAAATTCAAACGTTCTTCCAGTTCCACAATTTTATGGTTTTACACACAAGGAGTTTTCACCCAAAGACTTGTCAAAGTCAATATATATTTAAATTTGTATTATTTCCATTAATAAATAACGTATACTTATGAATTCGTATCGAGTAAGCGATTTCACTCCAACACTGCAAACTACACTATTGCAGGATGTCATTTAAAATTTCTTACAGATCCTAAATGTAATTATCAGTGATTTTATTATTATTATCAGTGATACCTACTTAATATATATCTGCCAAACTGAGGCAATATTAATATTAATATTAATATTGCATGTATTCATATGAAATAGTAATTTGCGAAATAAATATTTTACCGAGGGAGAAAATTGTTCAGTAATGTGAAAAATACCGGCGGTAGAGGGGAAATTACAATATACGAAATATTGATAACAGTTAAAATGCCAAGAAAACAATGAGTAAATTTATTGTATCTATCTTATAGAATCGATTTTTATTTAAAACAGTAAATTAATAACATACTTGTTAATAGACATTATAATAACAAAACGCATGAATGAGCTTTTTAAACTAAATATTAATATTTTTTTCTACAGGATATTAGTTATTATTAGTTGTCAAATACGTTCTGGAGTTAAATATTATAAACGTATTGGATAATGCATGTAAACATTTTAAGTCCAGATAGAAAATACGTATAAAGTGCACTGCATTAGGTATGATTACTGTACAACGCAATTTATTGTTTCGAGTGTGTACAATATTTGACATGTTATACTTTTTAAAATTAAAAAATGTATGCTTGACACAAAACATTTGCTGTGTAATGTACCTACTATAATGGGATTATATTATGTTTAATGGCTATGTTTTATAACGTCACTCATATCGTAGTAATTGTTTTCTACTTTAGAAGATGATTACATTGTAATTTCTTATGGATCACGAGCTTAAACTTTATCTTACGGTTATGCACCATGGCTTATTTTTTTTTTTCATAAAAAAATAAAAATACTGACACCGAGTTTGTCCTTTATGTCGCTCCACTCACTGCAGACGACTGGATGCGCTTGTGGTTGGCGTATATTATAGTAGTTAATATGAGAGGTTGAATGCTATATTTGATTGAACTTAAGTGTGACAAAGAACGAAGAATAAACCACATCATTCGGAAAACGATTATTAGGATGGTAGCATTCTAAACGTATCGAATATATTTTTAATTATTAAATTAATTTGATTTTGTGTAAATGAAACAGGAACGTATGCCGTATGCATTTGTAGTTGGCATTTTAAAATAATTAAAATAATTTAAAAAAAACAGGTACAATTTTTCACTATAGATTGATTTTTTATGTTAAATAAATATTTGTTATAGGGTAGCGGGTGGGGACAGTGCATGCATATAATTATGTTGCAGCATGTTATGTGTCACCTGTTATTTTCTAAAGGTTCGATTGACCGGACATGGGTCAGTTATGGAACGTTGAAAATCTTACCACATATTATAGATACGTAATTATGATTTTTGAAAATTTTCGACTTATATTTTAGTAGTATGTGTAAAATCTTAAAGTAATTCGCATACAATAATACAGGCCCATAAGAGAGTTTCTTCCGGCCGGAAGCGCACAATAGTTTCCATTGGCGGATGACGAAGAAAAATAAATGGGGAAAAGTTGCAAACAATGCAAACTATAATCTACGGATTGATAACAATGACGCCGAGAAAAGTATTTTGTGTTTATTTCAGTAGGAGTTAACGACTGTATTTCTTTCGTCGCGTTGGGTGAAGTGAAACATTATTTGTTTATTTTAAAACACGATAATGTGTATACTGTATAGGTAGTTAAACGCGATTGGAGTGAGGGGTTTGGTTGAGAGATTTATTTATGTACCTTTAGACTACGACTCGCGGTAAAATGGGCCGTTATGAAATCATGCTATGTTCAAAATACGCTCATGTATACGGTTCAGTTATTATTTAGCAATTTACTATATTATTATAAGCAAAAAAAATACACGAAGAAATTAAAAAATACATATCAAATTCTTAATCGCTATCGAAAAAAGAAATTACAATTAAAACAGCTTCACATCTATAGATGTAGAAATCTTCGAAGCTTAAATTAATGATGATTTTTATGTAAAAGATAATCTCATCGTAACTCGTAATAACTTTTATCGTACAAATTTAAAACAAATAATGTTTTTTTAAAATAATGAAAAAACTATATTTATTGCTTTGATAAAATATTTGAAAAAATTCAATCTCTCGTTGTTTGAGTTGTTGTTGAAAACTACTAAGAAAAAATCGTTTTTTCGTCCAATTTCCAAGATATGTAAAATACTTTTAGTGCATTATCTTAAAAATGTAAACAGTAATTCCAGAAATTAGGACAGTAATAATAGGTAAGAATTACACTGCAAATATTAGTAAAATAATCATATAGATGTTTAATTGACCATTTGTCGGTCTCCTGAAGTATTGATGAGGGTTTCAAAATTATTCCACACTTTCAGTTTTCTTTCAGTCTTTTACTGGGTTCTATCACAAAAAAAAGAACATTCCTGTTTATTTCCATGTTAAATATTCCTCTCTTGAAAAGAATCTGTTTATAACGAGTATATTATTTTCTGTTATGAAAACATAATTTTTATATAATCCAGACTTTTATTTAGGAAGAACTCATTTTTTCTTCTAATGAATACGACCGCGACGCTACAATGTTCAAATAAAAAAACTTTTTAGGTAAAATATTTATTTATATACGTCATTATATTAATTATTTTTCATTCTAGCGTTATTATCAGCCGTCACTTATGCCATTGAGATCTCAGCTATATTACGCTATTGCTGTATAATTCGTATTAGTATATAATATTATGGTAATTAAAAATTAATAACTAATCTTTCTTGGCGTTTGATTAATCTTGAGTCATTGGTTATGAAGAATATTGTATAATATATAATACCGAGGTGTGAATATAATGGCTTCCGAAATTAATAGTACGAGGTACAGTGAGCCAACGTTAACACATTAAGGGTTGTGTATTAACGTCATGGACGACAGGTAGAAGAAAGTAAATGAAAGTCAATCTCAATGAATGAAAACTAGTGACTGAGATAGAACATGGGTAGGAGAATTTTTATAGTCAGGTTTACGATTATGGCACCTACCACATAGAACGTATAAGGATTGAAATTAAATGACGGCACCCGATTACTATTTAAAGTATAACGTAATTCATTTTTTAATTTTAAAACAATAAAAAGTAATGAAATAATATTTTGAACCCAATTACTGCGAACAAAGTTTATATATTTTAATCTCAAGCCGATCGCTATTTTATACGTGCTGGTTTTCAAACGCCTTATTAATTTTCGTTTTTTTTTTTTTTTTTAAATCACATATTGAAAGTCTGTGACACGTGTTCGTTTGTTGTTTTCAGTTTCGATCCCGATTTTTTTTTTTTAGTGAGGAGCCAAGTTGGGGTATTTTATGTTTGTATGCTCCTTATTTTAGTTATAGCCGATATTGAAATGTAATTAATATTAAATGTATTATGTAATATTTGCTGTTAGTTACCCTTGAACTGGTGAAGTCCGTGAAACGCAGAGCTCGTGTCTTTTATGGGTTTTTACTGTTTTTAGGTAAATATATTATATTATTAATTGTATACGTTATACAAATATACACCTCTGCAATTACTCTTGAATGTAAATAATTAACTTTACAATCAATCATAATTATTCACTTTTGTGTTGTTAGTGGTCTTTATATTTATGACTCTCGAGTGTCCATTTTTTTTTAATTCGCTTCTAATTTAAAACTCTTACAGCTCAACGATTAAGATAAAATATGTCCAATTATTAAATTATAAATTTTGCATTTATACATTATAGCCACTAGGCTGTATAGCGTATACTTATACATAGTCAAAAATTATTAAAATACAATATTCTTTAAAAATCATAAATACTTTTCCAATGTTTATTTATTTATTTCGATTGACTTAAGGATATTTCATTTAAATAGTTATTCATTAAAAAAAATTTAGTACACTACTATACAATTCAAAAAGTTACTTGAAAAATAATTGTACCAAAGAACGTAAAGTATGAGTTTTTAAAATATTATGTAAGCACTAACTACTATAGGTATTAAAAAACAATTGTTTTAAGATTTCTGTGAAATAAAAATTAACTTTCCAAGTCTTTAAAATTTAAACCAACTTAACGATGAAAAAAAAAATCAGGAACAAAGCTATTATTTAATTTCCTTATTCCATTACAAGAATAATTTTCGTAATAGTATTTGAAGTATAAAATAACTGAAGTGTAGGTACAAAATGATTTTCTGATAACTATTGTATAGTAGCAGGATCCGTAATTTAACGACCAGCGGTATACATTTAACGTGTACATGAACTTATGTCAAGACAAGTAATATTAATTATAAGTCAGTTCATCACATGTTCTATAAGAAAGAGAAAGAGACGGAGAGAAAACATTAACAAAAAGTAATTAGAAAGCGCGTGAGAATTGAATTTACAAATATTTTATACAGTCGGTAAAATTTGAACTTCCAAGCAAGTTTTGATTTTCTAAAACAGTTTATTACAAAAATATCTAATAATCTTGTTGACCATTGCAGGTCAGATCCATTACATTACCACTTACTACTCGTATACAGTAGTCGTATTCGTCACCGATTGTATCGTTTTGAGAGTCAGTTGTATAGGTGTTCAGCAAGAGCATTTTAGAGATTTTAAGAGAATTTATTTTGGAGGGGAAGCTAAGGAATTATTTATATTTCTAGTAGTGTAGCTATATATAGTTATTACGATTTTTGATGACTTGTTTAATTTTTTTATACGCTTTAGACATGTAGGGCCGTGTACATCGATCAACAGCGTCTCAGGCAATGGACTAAATGTCCGGGCCTAGCTGTACTTGTTTTCTCTTGTCTTGTGATATTTTATATTTCAAACACTAATTATTAGCATTCAGTTTGACCAATACAGCCTTTCTCTATTCAAATGCGCCTTTGATGACAACGCGCTCCCGGCTTACGCTCTCTTTCCAGTGCCCTGTAGCTAGGTACGTGCTTATTACTATGATCACCGGTAAGACGTAGATACGAAACATAGGGATGGATGAAGGAGAGTTAGATAAACAGTTTGACGTAGTAAAACGGGACGATGAAAGGCTGCAGTCGGGCGATACTAATTACAATATTATGTTTTAATGACGATAAAACGGCACTGGTGCATCGCTCCTATATAATAATACGGTTGTATTTCATGAAAACGCCCGTGGGGTCATATACACCTCGTGCGTTCTCTCGTCCAGCAGCAAACTTTCGATTCGATTGCGAAATAATACTACCGGCCATTATCCAGAGCTTGTTCGATTTTCTGCGTTTTGATTTCGCGGCTGCTGCAGCTCGGGTCGAATATTCCCGTTTCGCTGTCGCACCCATTCGGTTAGAACAACACGTAGGCAGGTATAGGTGTTAACAAACAAATTGTAATAATAATATAAGTGTATTTCCGTGTCACAAATATATACATTTGGCTTCGCGCAAAGCTTTTTTAGTTAAAGTATAATATTCATTCGAGTCCGGTTCGATACGGCTCTTGATTTCACTGTCACGAAGAGCGGTGGTAAAAAACGAGTTATTTCTATTCGTTTTTGTAGCGTAGCGTTATTTTGTCTTTTTCCCTCGGTGATCGAAACTTTTTATACCAATCAATAACGCGGTGTGTATTCTCGTTAGGTAATGATCACTTTTTAAACTTAGATTTACTCTAGACTATATTTAATTTCTTATAATAGGCTCGGAATATGATGACCCAGAAACAATTTAAAAAATGACCTAAGAATGATTAAATATGACCTTAAGAATTCACAAATAATGGGTAAAAAATGAAAACTAATAAAAATTAAATATTTTTTTTTAAATTTATAAAATAAGAACTATTAAAGTTTACAAATGATTCAAAGTTGTTTCATAAGAGCTTGTTTGATATCAAAATTAAATTAATGACAATTATAAGCTAGTATAAAGATCAGTTTCACTGAAGGGATTAAAGCAAATTTTAAACGAGCACGTCTTAGCACTGAATCTCATCAGGAAGCTTTTTGAAGCTTTTTCGCCATGGAGAATTTTTGAAATTAGTAAAAATGAATAAAAATGTCGGAAAACGGCCTAAGGTGTCTAAAAATAAAAAAAGACAGAAAATCCAAAATAAAAATTAGTTATTTAGATTAATATGATATTAAAAAAAGCATCGTCTAAGAAGTTAAAAAAAGAAAATGCAAAATACATCAACTTCCGAACCCTACGGATAATAATCATTAATCACCATTCACCAATCAGAAAAGTGAATTCAGTTTTTTTAACTTTCTTCGGTAGATATACTTTGCATGTACCACGAAGACACTTACACTAAATTTTATTACCGGACGCAAATCAAAATACAAATAAGATATTATTACAAATAATGAACGACTGGAGGCTTGCTATGCGATTTTTATACACCTACTTGTAAATTATAATAATCTTAAAAATATTCTGATTCGTATTTAAAAATACACGTTGCCATTTTAAAAAATCGAGACAGTGAAAAACTTGAATTCTATAATGATGCTGTAAATAATAAAATTATATTTTTAAGGGGAACGTTAGTCGCTATGACCTAAAATTTCAAATTATACAACACTATTTTTTTCAAAAAAATACATATATATAGTTTGTCAGAGAAAACTAGTATTTAACGTTAAAAAAATTTTAAATTTAAGAATATTGTTTACTATAAATAAACAATTGAAATAGTCTAAGCACATTGTTATGGACTTCCGAACGCTATGCGTAATGTCCACAAAGAAACTTTGTTTTCATCCGTCAGTATGTTTGAAAATTATGATGTTGACATTTCCGTTTGCAGGAATGTGTATAACATTGTAACCACAAAGCAAATCGTTCTAAAGAAATGCTCTTTTTGAAACGTTAACGTCAAGAATATATAATATCTTAACAAAACTCTTCCTTTCATATTTGGACACCTGTGGAGCGTATTGAGATAATTATCACAAGTGTTTTACCGGAAGGATATGGAAATTAATTTTAGGTGAATGGTTTGGGGACGCTTCACTTTCCACAACCTTAATCACAAAAATCGACTCCAGTGACCTACAATAAACCTACAATAAAATGATACTCGCTGTATACATTTTGCTTTAATTTAATTTTCATTCAATATTGCTACGTTATAGTTATGCCATCAAATTCGAATAACCATGCAAATTATGCTGTTATATTTATTCTAATGATAAGACTATTGAAATAACCGTATATGAATATTAAGTGAATATTAAGTTCTGAAAAACAAAATTGCGTATCATTTTTTAAAATTTTCAAAGTTCATTCCATTTTTTTCAAATGGACGTGAATATAATTATATTTTAATTCAAACATAAATAATAAACATAAACATTAAGTAACATACAGTTTTAGTTAGGCGAGTGAATTATTCAAATCTAGATTGGGGAATAGCCGAGTACTTGTCAACGGTAGAATACGATTTAATAGTATTTGCATTTCTCAATATACATTATGTTTAAATTAAGAGATACGTTGGTTTTACTATACTACCATAGGGTATTTGTAAATTACTAGGGTAATTAAACAATTTCCAACGAATGAAACATCTTTCTGATGGTCTAATTGAGCCATAATGTATCATCCTGCGAAATGTTATTTTATGATACTTTTGAATAATTAATGTCGAACCTGTATTTATTTGAGTTGAGTATTGTTGTTTTGTGTATCGACACGCGAATCTTCAGAGTCCATTAACAGCCGATGGCGCTATAAGAATAAGACAGTGAGCGGTGCTAAAATATAATTAATTATTACGAATGGTGAAGGGTCGCGTGGTCACCTATACCCCATATATATTACTATTATTTTATAAAATTTTAATCAATTATTATCAACATGATAATGTCATTAATATTCAATAAAATACACATATGAATGTAATACAAGATGATCTATTTTAGATGATTACCTGCGCATTATGTTGTAATTATACTAAATATAAAATCAATAGACAATAATATTTTCTACGTCCAACGGACAGCTATAAATACCTATAAATGTTATAAATGTTCATAAAAATACCTAGATACATAATGTGACGTATAGTAATTAATCTAATTCAATAAAATGCTAATATATTATAATCCATAAGTCTTAATATTAAAATTATAATAAAACTGTTCAAATACTTCGATCTGTTGGTTTTTTTTATTTTATTACAAGATATTTTTTCATTTTACTCTTTTAATTCCCATAATATGTGGAAACACATTTACCGGTGTTAAGCACTGGTTTACAGCTCCTCCCCTAATTACGTTACTGTCAAATAATTAATCACATCCTTCGTTTTCTTTAAAACTAGAGTAGGTATATATTAGTATATACGTTAGAAAGACATTCGATGTTTTTTATACAAGAGTGTTGCAATACATTTCAAACGAACACGTGCTTGCTGTTGCTTTATATGCATTTCAAAACGATTGGAACAACTACGAAATTCACCGTACCATGAATCAGGTGTGAGTTTTTTATGTAACTTAAGTTTTCTGCGAGATCTACGGGATGTCTTACCGATATATCGTACTCGTCCATGCATCGCCATCACCGACAATAACTCATCTATTTTCGAAGTAATATTTCTGAAATCAGATCCTTTCATATTATTATTATGTTCCTGAAAGCCACATTTTTCTATTTTTATAATCTTATAGGACCAAATAAAAACTTGTTATTTCATATAAATTAAAAATACGAAATAGCCGGCTCAAGTTTTTTCAGCCTTTTAAAGGTTTATTTAGAAACAAAGTACATAATATAATAACAACCATAGCTGCAATTTTTAATGAAAATTACCAATGATGATCAAAGATTTTCATATGAAAGGATTTGTATTTTTACTAGTGATAAATGATAACATTTTATTTTAATTTCGAAATTCCGCACTTAACTATATGGACACTAAAATCTTAATACTTTTATTATTTTTAGAAAAATCAGACTTATAAAATATAAGTCAAGACTAGATATTGACTAGATGTTGCAAATAATTTGAAAAATTTGAAAAAAAATGGCATTTTAAAATTTTTCAGCGAAAATACTTGAAAAACGATTGAACAATGTTATAAGTCTCCATCCTAATGGGAATGTAATAATGTGAACAACAGATAGCGAAAAAAAATTATTTTCGAAAAAAATCATCAGCAGGTAAAATGTAATTTTGTATTTAATAAAAAAATAAGTATGATTCAATACCTAGTTCTTGGCGAGATACTCCGGGTAGTGCATTGTGCATATATTATAATATAGAGTGTATACAATTTATTTAATATGTCAATATTATAACGGTATGGGAAATCATTTTAAATCGTCAATTTTGTTCTATTCAAAGTCTATGCGCGGGGTGGTGGCGAAAAAAAATCACCTATTAACCCTACACATGTATTCATACGATTTCGACCCCTGGAATGAGATCGATATCTAACCGTTGGCCGTCCGATGACCTAACACGTCACACCGTCGACGACAGCTAAGAGTGATTCACGAGACAATAAATTTCGAAGCCCAACCGCCGCACCTCGGCGTTCTGCAGTCAAGTGAATGCGATATATATTGTTTAGGTTTTAAGCGCACGCGACCAGCGTGGTTATAATACGGTTTATTATTGTCGTCCGCCTGCGTTCAAACGTTGTTTATATTAAAACCGCGACACCATTAAGGTCGTTTAATCGCCGAAACGCGCAATACTTGTGAATCGTAAGCGCCATAGCAGGTTTCGTAAACACGGCGTAATGTTGCTATTTGCGAATAAAAACCACCGATTACGCGGGGTGCAAGATATATAAGATATATGGGGTGTTCGAAATAATTTTTCACATTTTATCGCGTACCTTTCCGTTTGAAGGTTTTGATTGAGCGCAATGTATGTACCGTATGTTCGACGTTAATATTATACCTAGTGTTATTCAGAGTCAAAATCAAATTTACATACAATGTAAACTTTTTGAAGTAAAAAAAAAATGTTTTACATTTTGGATTTACAATGATTGAATGACTCACAACTGATTGATTACGCTTTACAAACTTGACGTAGTCTCCGGAGCCGGATTTATGTATGGGTTTACCATTAGCCCTTTAACGGAAAATTGGGAGAGGAGGACCAAATAGTGCGCAAGAAATATATTTTTCTACCTTACACTATTTATTATACTTTATGTGACGTGTAATTTGATTCAGACTTAATTTTTGTCTTTATGTTTACCGTCAAGTATTACAACTCTATTGTTCAGCTCCCAGTCCGCAGCCTACCTTCCATAATAGATAATTTCGTATAGTATACGTATTCAAATGGTTTTCGGTGTTTTAATTCAAAACTTGTTACTCATCGTTTCACTATACAGCACCATTTCAAATCGGCTCTCACCTTTTACGTATATTATTATAATATATAGAGATTACAATATTGTTTTGGATTGGTTTCAAGGTGTTGATTCATTCGGGGATTGTTTTAATAATATAATACATATTATCATTTTTATGATTGGAAACATCGATAAAAACAAAAAAAAAAGGAATTTCTTTAATATTTAAGACTGCCTTAACTCTTTTAAGTATTACTTATTACTAGGGCGCGGATTTCAATGCAAAATGCATTTTTTTTCCTAGATCCTTTACGCAATGCTCAGTTTGGCAAAAATGCGTTTCAAGTGGTGTAGATTCATGTAATTCAATTTTTATTTTGCATTTTTTTGCATTTTTTGTCGTTTTAACTTCTTTAATGCATTTTTGGTCATTTTCGCTACTTTTAAGGTTATTATTTTCATATTTTTGAAAAATGTAGCATTCTTGGAGAGAAATAAGAACATTTCAAGTACGATTTATTACGTATTTATTCTAGTATTCAATATTTTTCTTTTACTTAATATTATTGAAAACTACACTTTATCGTCAGTGTCATATATAAATTATGGTAAATGACAATAGTCGATGACGATAACGTCGATAACAATAAAATGGACTACGTGTGTATAGTGTACATAGTGGGCCTAGCCACACTATTAATAGTCCCGTCAGTGGACAGAATTTCCGTTTTTCAACGAAATATAGTTTTATACATATTGTTCTAATCAGCTATTTCTATTATTGCTATTTCTAGTATTCGAACGAAAACAGTCGTGTTTTACCGAGTTACTGTCGACTCTGTCGTGGTTGTACTCCGTGCGTTTGATGTTTGTAAATAGCAGTTTTATTTATTTTGGTAGATACAATTAAGTCTTTTTCATCTTTTTAACATTATGCCTAAAGTTAAGCCATCATCATCACTCCGTTTACGTGCGTATATAAACGAATTTGGTGAGGATGATTTTTCATATTTTTAGTACATTTTTTTATGTCATTAATTAAATTTTAATAAAATAAAAAAATTTGTTCTTTTTTTTACGTCATTTTTCACATTTTTAGTACATTTTTTTACGTCATTAATTGAATTTTTTAGGTCATAATTGCATTTTTTCTAAGGCATTTTTAGGTTTTTTTTAGGGCATTAAAATCCGCGCCCTACTTATTACTAAAGCAACGACTTTCATGCACTAAAGACTTTGAGTATTTGATCACAGACGTGGTGAAATGTACTGTATAATTATTAAGCATATAACAAAGTTAACCGAAAAAATATGCAAATGCATTTAAGTCCTTGCTCTGTAGTAATTACTAATTAGGTATTTATTGCTGGAACAGTTGTTGATTTTCGCGCAGGTAAACCGTTTCGCGGCATTTAGTGCGACCGTGTTCTCCGCTCTTGGACCGATCACAGCCCGGAGTTCAGGTGTAGGCACGATCAGCGGGCGACGCCATGATCTTGGCAAATGTCAGTAGCAGCCTCATAGCCGATGGCAGCAACGGCACTCTGCCGCCGATAAGCGACTACGACTATGCCGGCCGACCCGAGACGTACATCGTTCCCGCATTGTTCGCTGTCATATTCGTCGTCGGGACCATCGGCAATGGCACGTTGGTGTTGATATTTGTCCGGCACAAGCAGATGAGAAACGTGCCTAACATTTACATTCTCAACTTGGCGCTCGGTGATTTGCTGGTGATCATCAGCTGCGTGCCGTTCACATCAACCGTGTACACGGTAAGTTCGTTGGATGTATACATCGTTTAAAATAATACTTAAATCGTACATATAATATATAAGAATCTCGTATACTCAGGGTGAGTGTTCAATGATATTTTTAAATCGTTTCGCTTCCCTCTCCCCTCGAACGAGTTAGCTATAAGGCATAAGCTATCAGCAGATAATGATCATCGGCTTATTTTAACCAGACTCCATGACGACGAAAATGTACATGTCGAACGTGATTGAATAAAAACATAGGTATTGGAAAAGAATATTTCAAACTGATATTGTTCTCGCTCCCCCTTACCTCCTTCTCCCTTAACTAACTATGACAACAGTCGGCTCCTTATGAAGTTTATGCGCATAATACAGGTGGTGATAATTTTTTTTTTAAAATTCCTCGGTTCTCTATTATTTTAACGACCCAAAGGTCTTTATAAATATTTTAAACAATTGTATATATTTTACATACTATATATTAATGTATACTTAATACATTGATGAAGTTGTACTTCCAATGAAGTGGCTACTGCCCTTGACCTAAATTATTAGACTAAGTCGTATGGTTTCAGATGATTAAGATGTCTAATGTCCTTTGGTTGTCTAATAATTGTATGGCCATTGGATTGACATGATGATCTAGCCTCGTTCAGTGTTTGCGAACAAACCTCTGCATTTCGTATATGCGACTGTGGGCAGCATCATATCTCTGTGTAATGATGATATGCGAATTGCGTCGTTTCTTTCAAACCGGTAGGCTGGAGTGATAGTCCAAAGGATGATGTTTTGTCAGCGTTATATTACATTATTAGACTTACTACCATAACCCCACGGCCATAGTTGAATGCCAAAGATCCATTTTGGATTCATAATAGCTACATGATGTAGACGTTTGTTTTCTATAGTTAACTCGGAATGAAATACGACTAACCAATAGAGCTTTCGCATTTTTTTTTAATTTGCAATTTTTTTCTGCCGAACGTGATGTTTGCAATTTAACTGAGAGTGGAGGTGCGTTCCAAGGTAATTTTCTGAATATTTTTGTAGAATTATTTTTTGATTCAGTAAAATTTGCATGTTTTTGGCTAAGCGTAACGTATAGTTAAAGCGTGTAGTGACTTATCCCTATTAAATTGTGTTAATTGAATGAGTAGAAGGGTGGAGGAAAAGGAAAATTGATAGTGGATATAGTTTTGTTCCGTAATATACAAGGTTTTGGAGGGGATTGTGTTTTTGTTAATAATATAATAGTGATATGGCCATTAATATGATATAAGTGTAATCGATTATGCAAATAACATTTAACCTCATCATTACAAAGAGTGTAATATAGATTAAAATCTCCCCAAAAGAAATAAATAGTTACCAACATGTAATCATAGGGCAAGGTTATTTTATGGCAACAAAGGTTTTCCTCGCCTATGCATTTACACGGTCTCCAATTTTTCGTTGTACCAAAAGTAAATTTGAGGAAAAAGTCGATGACGATTGTCAATTATGTTTATGTAGGGAATAATATAGGCGAAGCATTGACATCTCAAATCGTATAGCGGACGACTCACTTTTTATTTGATTTCATCGATGCCTGTTTCATAATTCATTGGTATTGATGTATAATGTTATTATATATGCGTTATTGTTACTCGAATTGAACGACAAATTTCGGTTAACTGCCAAATCATGGAGATCGATGGCGTTGTCCGGTGTCAGAGCATATCACACTGCCAGATACTAGCTGCACTTTACTAAACATCCTTAATAATATATTCATTGATTCTTTTTACACCGAACTACCCTAAAAATATTCTGTTCTTGAAATTCTTATGAGTTATTCATATAATAGCATTTTACAAATAAATTTCTTTTGTAGTTTTGTGTATGTTTCCATGAAAAATCGGAACCATTCAATTTTAGACAAAAGACACGGTTTTATTCACCACAATTAGTTTTTTTTTTATATTGTGTACCGATTAGATTTCCTACAATGTTTTGACGTTTTGTTGATGTTTTTTAAAAACTTTTTTGGGTAGTAATAAATCTGTTTTCAAAGTTTTATTCGGCATTATTTTCAGTGATAAAATTATATTTTCTGGGTACTCAAACTAACACATCTCGAGTTTTCAGCAGTTCTCTCGACCATGAGGGAAAATTGAAAGAAAAAATTAGAAATCGTGCAACGTTTCATCTTACAATCTTTTATAAAACATGGTGATTTTGTATATTACGGCTAGAAATTGGTTTACGTTATTAAACTAAGCCATTTTAGCTATAGAGTTATACTACTATAATAGTACAAAACATTTAACTCTGTTAATTTTTTTTTCATCAATTTTTAAAAATTAAAATCTCCACTATTATATTGACGATAATTAGTTTTCTTTTGAATAATAAGTAAGGTATTCAGTACCTGTTTATAGACATCAGGCCGTCGCGTCGCAGTCTTGAATCGAAAATATTTTTTGAAAACGGTGATTCATCCCAGAATAGATTAGAAATAAAGTGTATATATTTTTTGACTCATCATTACTTTCATTGTTTTAATAATAGAAAAATATAATTTACACAATAGTAACGTCGCTAAATACCACCAAATACCGATTGATAGACGATAGTGTAAACGAGAAGTAGGTTTAGCTGTGTTCGTATTGTTGCAATAAAAATGCTAAACCAATAATATATTTAAGACTATACTACTTTTCTTTATTATTATTATTATTATTATTATTATTATTATTATTATTATTATTATAATTATTTTAAGCGAACTATGGCCATTAGCTGTGGTTGTATGGTATGGGTACTTTCGTGAGTCAAACTCGTGTTTTTGGAACAGTAGGTTATGAGGTTATGACTTATGAGTGAAGGGGTGGTGGTCGCTTTTTATTTCCGGATAGCGAAACCGCTGATGGCCGGATTTGAACCAAAGGCCTTGCGATTGAACAGCCATCTTATCCACTCAGCCATGCCACCCCCGATTTACTATTTTAATTCCGTATTCGTAAGTTTTTCTTTAAATTAAAAATATTGTTTTTTTATCATATTACCTAGTCTTGCGATTTTCTAGCTCGTTACTGCCATTTATCTAAGTGTAAACTCTTTTTTAAAAAAATATACATTGTAAGGATTAAGTGGTAGGTAACGTTTTTTTAATGAAGTTTAGTTCAACTACTTGTCAAGACAAAAAAAAGTAAATTTTCATATTTTTAGGAGAATTTACCATTCCTTTTGTATCTTTTTTTTATACGAAGTTTACATTTGTTGCAATACGTCCGGCCCATCCACTTTGGGCCGTGTTCTCATATCACGTGCACGTTGAAACGCGAATTTTGACGAAGGTGTAGCTAATCCTGAGATTAAAAAAAATAACCCACCCTTGCAGGTCCGTACCACGTGTTAGGTCGCTCCTGTGATTTGTTTACGGACCTCCACGAGTCGACGTACAGCCGCGCACGCCATTTGATTTGGAATAATGTGCTATCATGTCGGTCGTTATATCATTGAATTCGAAATATTTTCAATCGATAATCGCACAAGCACAATATATACTGTACGACTAATAATAACAAATAGGTACGGTCCAAGAACGATCATTTTCTTCGTGTCTTATATCCTGTGGCATACATCCGGTGGATTTTCGTGTATCCTTCTGTGCTTGTCTTTATTTTTACAACTATTAATCTGCGGTTTAACTGGTCACAACTCACAAGCATAATATATAATATATTCTCGTAGTACAATAGTCAAAATAATAATCGAATATTTCGTCAACATGGAGAACCACCCGCCAAACTCCATTTTCATATAATATTTATATTTATGTTTTTTCTACACTCACTATCCTCAAGATAATGTCAAGTTTTTAATTAAGAGTGACAATTTAAAATATTTGTGTAACGGTGTGGACTAACTTTCAAGCCTCTAGCAAACAAAAATCTTATATCTGCAATGTTCTACGGTTTTTCATTTTATTTATTTACGAATCATGTACGTCATAAAATTATTATTCTGCCAAATTTTATGAAAATAAGTTGAGTGCAGTACTCTGTCATAAAATATATTTCGGATACATATGACTTAGTGGGAAGCCTACACTCCTAGAACCTCTTTACCGACCAAATGTGTGCCAATATTTTATTCGGACTTGGGTAACCGACGGTTTATGAATATACAATTTATAATCACATAAAATATGTGAAATGATTATAGAAAAAGCAAAACGTGGTTACCTGAATAAAACAGTAAATTAAATTTTTTAAGCAAGTCAGCAACACTATACGTTTTTACAATTTTTAAACTTAAAATGACAAATTAAAACCTAGCCATTTTGAATTATTATTATACTACTAATTTTTATCAAACAATCCATCACGACGTGTCAGGCCCGTTGAAAGGGTTAGTGCGAGTTAGTAAGTATAATCCTCTAGTCGACGGAATAAAATATTGCAACCCTGGTTTTGCCATATTAATATTTTATATACAATGTATATTATACATCGGCTATTCTCGGCTTATGGTACGCGTATACCACGAGTAGTCCAAGACCTATTTTGCATTTTGCGAATACGGATATGTTAAGGATACCTACGGTAGTTATCTCATTTAATTTTGAATTTATCGTAAAACCTACTTCGTCACGCGTGGGATCTCTAACTTCCAACCAAAAACCTAATTCAATACGTGTCACGATTTTTAAGATTTACAGACTTCAACAAATCTCGTGAATTAGTTAATTTTGCAATCGATTTTAGACCAAATGAGATATAAGTACCCATAAAAGTTGTGTGTTCGCCCAACGCAAAATAGCCGGTTTTCAATGGCTCTCCGTTGAAATATCTTCTTCAAAATTTTTGTTGTAAAAATATGTCTAGTTAAGGTTAAGGAAATAAAATTATCACGAAATAAAGTAATTTTAATGTAAAATAAATATAAAATACATTTTTGAATTGAATAATATAATGTAATAATAACGTTTGCAAATCCTCTGAAATACGGAATAGCTGATGTTTTGCTGAATTCCTCTACGTTCTTTCTACGTTTCTCTACGTCCTACGATACATTGTAATATCCTTTTGCTGTGAGCCTGAAAGTTTTTTTACGTAGTTAGTTCTCACTCTTTGAATCGTACGTGACATCAAAGTTAAGTTTGGTAACTCTAACTCCAGTTTTTGAAATGGTTCGTCTAATGATGTTTTTTGTCGACGATTCTATGTTCAATGCATTTTATTTAATTTGTTCCAAAACTATTTGTTCCACTTGCACTTTTGAAACATACCTGATGCATGTGGATAAACCTATTATTCAATAACTGTTTCTTTAAAAAAATTATAGAAAAAAACTTATATTATAATATTATAGTTTATACCTGTTTCGTCCATTATCGGTGTACCCAAAGAACGTGAGCTGCATTATTTTATCATTTTTCATAATCGACATCAAGTACATTTATTTCTACCATTTTTAAAAAATATATAAAAACTCTTACTTTACAATATAATCGATACAGCTTAATATGCACTAAGAGGTATTTATCTTTCTAATTTTTAACACATTTTAAAGGCATATTCACGGGAAACACTTACACCTATATAATTTCAACCCCGTTGTAAAAAACAATACTTTTACGTATCTAGTATCGTCATTTTTGGGAGAGGGAGGAGCAATTCATGCATTTGTCACAGCCTAGACTTCTAGAGTTTAGCTATCCTAAAGTCGGCACGTCATCAAAGTATAAATACGTCTTCTTTAAAGTCGTTGACATTATGTTGTGAAACAGAAAAATTCACAATCTTAAAAATTACCCATGAGCGTATGACAGTTGACGTAAAACTATAGCTTTGAGTCGGCCAAATAGTAATAAGAGCATGCCGAATTGGTCGACCGCCACTCCGGAAGAAACTAAAAATGACGCCACGTCTGGTGTTCACACTATAAAACGTTATCGACAATCCAGACAAACTCCGTGTACATCGGGAATCACTTACCACGGTTGTTGTACAAACGGCAACAGTCGGATTAGCTTCACGTTCAATCTCTAGTTACAACTTGTTTTGATGATCCGAGATATTTTCACCGGAGACGTTTTGCATCGGAGATTTTTTTCGGGTGGGCCACCGTTTTCGGTCAAACCCTACAAACGCGAGATGACCCTCGAAGTGCGTGCATATTATTATTATTATTATTATTATTATTATTATTATTATTACCTATTGTACACGCGCACTGTTCACGTCCTGTGCCCGTTCGATTGCAGTTCCAGACGTGGCCCTACGGGCTGGCCGTGTGCAAAGTGTCCGAGATGGCCAAGGACGTGTCGATCGGCGTGTCGGTGTTCACGTTGACCGCGCTCAGCGCCGACCGGTACTTCGCCATCGTGAACCCGATGCGCAAGCTGCACGCGTCCGTCGGCGGCCGGTTCGCCACCAGGTTCACGGTGACCGTGGCCGCGGCCATCTGGGCGGTGGCCGCGGCGTGCGCGGTGCCCGCCGCCCGGTTCTCGTACATCCGCCAGTTCCGCGTGCACAACGTCACGCTGTTCGAGGCCTGCTACCCGTTCTCCGAGGACCTGGGGCCGGCCTACCCCAAGGCGGTGGTGATCGTCAAGTTCCTCGTCTACTACGCCGTGCCGCTGGCCGTCATCACGTGTTTCTACGTGCTCATCGCCCGGTACCTGGTGCACACCACCAACAACATGCCCGGCGAGCTCCAGGTACGTTTGTCAGTATATCCTTAAGGTTGAGTCCACATCCTATTAAAGCGGGCGTCCCCCAAGACAGCACCCTTCCGCCGACTCACTGCATACACGCGCTACGCAGCAGACCTACCTCAGTCCAACAAAACTTCGCTAGCTACTTTCCGTAACCTCGTCATACTCCGACATAAACATTGCCACAAGCAGCCTCCATAAGATCACATGTCTCGACTACAGGAATGGTTCGTTCTATGGGAAATAAAAATAAACGAAAGCAAATCCATCACTTTTAACCTCAATTCCAAAAATAATATTTAATAATAATTAAAGACTGACCTGGGAAAACTACATTAAATCAAAAAGAACATTACATTTTAAATAATAGATTAATATCAAACAATAAATATTATATCCAGAAATTAAGACCAATACCCTGATTCAAAATCTCCCTAAAGAACAAAACACCGATGTATAAATAAATATTACTTCCCGCAATGACATACTGCATCCAACTTTGGGGAACTTCTAAAAATTAAAATCTAACCAAATTCCATTCGTTCTAATCAATAACTCTTCGTATCCACTCTCATGCTCCCTGGTACGTCAGCAATCGTATTTTACACCACGAATTCAATATACCAACAATATATACTCTTGTTTCCTATCCATATAAAAAATTTCATAAAAACTCCTTCAACCAAGTAAACCCTCCCCGTTTTTACAAACTTAAATGGCCATGTGATGTTTTAAATAATTTATAACAACTTAAACCCCTAAGCTCATAATTCGGAAGTAGTGTCAATAGATGCTACCTTCCCTCACGTTTTCCACGTCTAGTACAAATTGCCAACTTATTTACCTACTGTATTAATATTTAATACATCCTATAAATGTTTCTTATAAGAATAATATAATAATATTATAATAAAAAGAAAAAGGTTAGTTTAGTTATTGCTCATATAATTGGACGGTGCCAGGGTGAAAAGGTTTAATTCAATTTTAACGAATTTTGTTTTACACATTCTTGTAGATTGTTATAATCCATACAGATTGATATTAAAAAGCGTAAAAAAAGGTTAGGTTAATTTTTTTATAAAATCTATGTATGAAAAAGAGAACAAGTCATTGTATTATATTGAATTAGACATTGTACGAATAGGAATAGCTTAACATAAATTACTTAGCCTTAACGTTTACACATTTGCTCATCATGACTTTCTCATATAAATATAATACCGATAATATTAATAATGTGTTAATTAAATATTAAGTAAAATGGTGGAAAGGGTGTATGTCAAAAAAAATACAGCTCAAAGGAATAAATTAGTCATCTGTAATAGGGAGCCAGTACAAATAACAAATACTACTCAAAAGGAGTAAGTCACTTTTAAATAGTTATTGGACTTATTATAAGTTTGAAATTTGATGTTATACAAATATTTGAAGTTTCAAGATAAATAATTTTAGACTTTAAATATTTTAGACAGTTTTTGTACTTATTCTTTTTTACCTGGCATCGTCTTATTATACGTATATACCTACAATCCATCGTGGATGGTGTAAAATCTCTGAATTAATAATAGTGCCATTTTTCAAAGATGTTTTAATGAAGATAAATGTATAACATAATCTTTTTATACTTATACACCACAAGTACAATAATTAATATATAATAAATTCACTAGTATAGTTAATTCAATAAGAATAAAAATTTACTACATATTAAATCACAATGCGAACATATCACGACACGCACATGAGAACATGAATCTAGTGCAGCTCATGCGAATCCTTCAATTCTATTGACTTAGTATTTGGTAGCGTGGCAGATAAATATAATAATATAAGGAAATATGAAAAGAATCATATCACATCAAATATAAATTATAATATTATGTTAAACGCCTTTAACGCACAGTGTGCGCATTGTAGGTACACGTACTGCACATATATTGTTTACAGTAGTAATTTAAATGGAGTAATTAAGTCGAGTGTAAATGTTCGCAGTTGACACAACGATATAGTGTTTATGTGTGACGATATATTGCTGTTATTATAACATAAATAATTAGCGTTTCCTAAAATTGTTCCGTTATACATGAGTACTTGACCCCTTTCGGTACCGATTTCGGAGATTTCTAAAATAATAATATTTAATTAAAAAAGGGCAAATATACTAATAACAAACATCAGAACAGCATTTGAACAGAATTATTAAGGTATCAAACTTAAACACCTACTTACACTTATTAATTATTAAAATTAAAATTAAAATTGAATTTTTTTAATACAGAAGGAGAGGTAAGTCTATTTCTGATCAATTATAAGTTTTCCTTATTTTATACTCGAGTAGATCATTTGAATAGTTATTTGGTTTCAAACGTATTTGTGTGTTATTTATGTTACGATCAATTTTACTCGTGGTTTTGAATTATTATATTAATATATTTGTGATCACATTTTACAGGCTTTGGTTAAATATATTTATAAAATCATATAGATAAAATAATATAAATAGGGTACCCACCCCACTATGCGTTAAATTTTATGAAGTACAGCAACCCAATTTATTGAACCTAGACTTATAATAATCTATGAACATGTAGTTATACGATAATATTATTAAAATCATAAACACATAAATATATATTCATCAAAAAATTATAATCGACATATAAATTTTAGTTTAAAAACAATGTTTTTTCAAAACTTTTATGGGTTGATATCAGAATATTTATTTTTTCGGAAATTACGATGATTTCGATAATTATCAGTATGTTCAGAATAGCGACACTATGAACATACACTTTAAAGAAGAAATTTGCAACGTGTGCGAAAACGCGGAACGTCGGCCGTGGTTAACTGAACCCCAGGTGTACTGAAAAAATGTATGTACCCGACAAAGGAAATATTATAATGTTTAAAATATTAATATGTTTTATTTAATTTAATAGTTAAATTTCATAATGCACGCAATAAACTAAATAACGTTACGGCAGTGAATTGTATTAACGCTTTTAACACCACGCATATTACGCGACACCATACTCATTATAATAAATAAACGTCATCTGAATAACTATACCATTCCGTATGTAAAATTATGAAAAAACGCTCACTCGAGGCGTACCCCCTCTTTACCACCCTTGTCTTAGGAAACGCCGATAAAAGCCAATATTGATCACTATATAGGCCCTAGGAATTGCTCCCGTGTGATTTAGTGATTAAAATTTAAAAACTAGCATTGAATAATTCTTTGACCTCGATCGGTTTCTGTTTGACGACAACGAAATATTAATTTTTCACTTTAATCTGCTATATGAATTTAATATTTATCACATGCAACTGAAAACAATTATGAACCGTGGTTCATATATCGCTGAGGACCGTTTGTCAAAGAGTATTAGGGTCAAATGTTAGCTGTATACTGTGCAGCTGTGCGGACTGCGGATACCAGCAGTAGTTATGCATAGATTATAAACATAATATAAAATTATACGCGTACTGTGTATAATATAATTTATGAACATACCTAAAACAAACTGTGGTAGGTATATACACGCTACACGATCATTTTCAAATTTGTGTTCATGCTAAGTCCATATCGTTGTCGATCAAAATACCCGCGTGGACACTTGGTCAATATTTAAAACCAATAGAAAGTAACTCGTTCGTAATATTTATTCCCGTTAGTATTATTAGCAATATTCTACAAACTTTGTAATGAGTTTTAGTTTGTACGTAATACGCGCCACATAAAACGAACGAGTTCTTATATCTATTTATCTCATCAAGTGGAAATATTTACATTTCCTCAACAACCGTTTCCTTTTACCGTTTTCCATTGACGCACATCATTATTCAATTATTTGATTTACTATAATTCGGAAAATCGCAATCAAGAAGCAATTATTTTATATTTCTCGATAGCGAGATATTTAAAACCACCATCGTTTAGTTTCCGATTTTTTTGAGCTGACTAATCAAGTGTTATTAGTACACGTGGTTAACCGTAATAAGTGCTCGTCCGTTTTGTCATTTTGGTATAACACAGCAGAACAAGAATAAAAATAATTGGTCAGAGGTGTCGTTTTTTACTGAACAAAACTTTAACCAGCCTTTCAAAATCTATAGAAGTTTAACTACTTATGTGTGGTCCTTTAAAACTATAAAAACCGTGGATAAGCCAATCTCAACAACGATCAGTGCGTCGAGCTGTTTTAAGATTAAACTCGTGCAAATGCCCTCATTGCCGAAGATTACCTTGATGAAGGTATTGTTATTCCCTTCCTACTTGAACACTGGATTATCGTAAGTCTTCCGTTGTAATTTTCTGTCGTATAGCTTTAGCCAAAAACAGAGTAATTTTCTTTTTGATTTTTTCTTCTGTGACCTATATAATTTGATATTTTTACTATAGACATATATGATTTTTATTTTGAAGTCCATACTTCTGTCATCATAATTCATGAATAGACTTCCTTCCAACTGAAAACGATTTGTATTTCAACTCGAAATGTCATAATATAAACTACCTAGCTTAGAACCTAAAAATAAATTAACAGGATACAGAAACTGAGTTATAGTCATTCAATTGTTTTCGCTTACCTCACATGTCCACAATATAGTCGGCAATATTTTCACTCATACAGTAAAAAAAATCCCAGAATAATATTGAAGTATAAATACATAAATATATAAATCAGAGGCGTTTGATGGATTTACACTATATAATATTAGTTAATACTTAATAGTGTAATAATCAAATCAATTAGGATCTTTCTCTCTCGAAAAAATTAATTTTTAAAAACTATGCATTTCATTATTATTCACTAGTATAGAATAAAAATAATACTTGCTTTTAGTATATTTTATGTAATGGAATATAATTAAATTGTATTCGTAAACCGTTGTTAATTATTAGTTATCGTTTTAGCGAGTGTTGGATAAAAAAACACATGTCTACACGTACTTCAATTATTTTCAGTGCGATTTAGGTACCTAGAAACTTTGACACAAACGCATAATTACACCAAACCAATAGTATGTGGTTTTTTCTACATTTCGAACATTACTTGTATCATAATAATATTATAGTGGTATTGAAATTAAATGAAAATGTAGTCTTTAAATAAAGCCATTGTCGATATAATTACATATTTACATATTTATTACATATATCATATATGTACAGTCATGCGCTTTTCTAGATCACAGGTTCTTGTTGATAACCGTTATTTTCAGAATTAAACCGTGTTGCTGAAATAAAATATTTGTGATTCATATAATATACTCCATCTTTATCCTTTAGAGCTCATATCGAATATATTTTCTGTAAGCCCTTAAGGATTTTTGCGTTTATATATCAAACTACTAATTTCAATTCTGCATTTTGTTTAAGAACACTTTATTTTGCTCTTGTACGATCAATCTTAGATTACGGCTCAATTGTTTGAATTGTTTCTCTTCAAGTCGGAATAAAACAATTTTAACGTGTCAAGAATCGTTGCCTTAGTTATGCAGGGTTTTTACTTACTGAAATTTGACCACCTTAGCATAATTATCAACATTTCGTGGATGTTTTAAAACTCAGTCGCTGGAAAACAGTCGGCTATCATGGTAAGGTAGATTCAACCCGTCTCCTCGAGCGTATTAATTTACGCGTTCTAAATTTCAATCCCGGACCTAGTAAGCCATTTCAGACACCTTCCGACTTCCCGCTCGAACTTTTTAATGAACGATCCTTTTATAGCTATGCGATCCTTGAATGAGAGTTACGTTGATATTTGGCCTTTATAATTGTTTTCGTGTTGCATTAAACGTTTTCGTCAAAACTTTTTATCGTTATAATTGTCTTTAAGTATATTGTTACCAACTGTCAAAAGCCGACTGACGTATATATCTATTATATATATAAATAAATATATGTATAAATGAAAAAAAAAAAAATTATAATATTAGCGTAATGTGTAATGATACCGTGTGGTTCAGGGACAAATACGTCAAGTGCGAGCGCGGAAAAAGGTGGCCAAAACCGTGCTGGCTTTCGTGCTGATGTTCGCCATCTGCTTCCTGCCCCATCACGTGTTCATGCTGTGGTTCTACAACTACCCCAAGTCCACGGACGAGTACAACACCTTCTGGCACGTGCTGCGGATCGTCGGGTTCTGCATGAGTTTCATCAACTCCTGCATCAACCCGATCGCCCTGTACCTGGTGAGCGGCACGTTCCGCAAGCATTTCGACAAGCAGCTGTTCTGGTGGTGCATGGAGTCGACGGCCGTGGCCGCGACCGACACCAACATGTTCATGATCAGGAAGAACGGCACCGTGAGCCGGGGCGACGCGATGAAGATCACCGAGTCCACCACGATGCAGCAGTCCACGTTCGCGACGATGGTGGCCGCGAACAAGGGTAAGCACTCGAGCGACAACAGCAAGACCTAAACAGTATCATCCGCGCGTCCACGCCGAAGGTCCGGAAGCTTTCGAAACATCATTATATATTGCACGCGATTCGACGACGATGACGCGTAAGTCAAATTCATCATTCGATTTATTATTATAATAATATAATATTTGTTCGCGCTATGTACACACACACACACACACACACATACACACACACGGTCTGAGTTTCACCCCCTTTTTGTAAAGCCATATGTTCCATGACTTTTTTTTCCTGCCACCTTTAAGCACCTTTAAGCGTGTCCTGTGGTGATACAAACTTTTTTTTCAAATGGAAACTGCACGTTTTTCCACTACGTTATTTCATTGAGATCATTTTTCTGTGAATTTCGATGTTTATATCGAAACATTCGAACCAGCAGTTTTTGAATTATTCTGATTTAAGAATTAAGGAAAATAGTCTAATAACACTGAAATACTGAATGGCTACTATGATTTATAATTACTACATGTAATCGCTAATTGCTACCGATTCGAGATACCGTGAATTTTACACTTTTCATACATAATTTGAAGTTTGAATAATTCCGAAAGTATCGGTCTAAATTTTGTCTACGTTACATCAACAATTCCAGGAAAATGAACTGAATAGTATTTTACGTAAAAAATATGGTGTTCCCATTTGAAAAAAAAATAAAGTTTGTATAGCCATAGGATACCCTGAGGGTGGCATGAAAAAAAGTTATAGAAACATAGGGTTTATGGTAACTTGAACATTAAAAAAAACAAAACAAAATTAAGCATTTCTACGGTAAAAAAAAGGGGTTGAGCATAGTTAAAAAATTATTCTGTGTACCGCGATAATGTGATGCATATGTCGATTTCGAGTGTTAAAAAAACACCTTTTTCTTAAATGTATCAACGTGAAAATATAAATATAATATACACATGTTATACCGTCTAGACCAGGGAAATTGGACACGGGGTAGGCTTAAGAGGTAAGGAAATCCCTTACTTTTCTGTGACGGGGAAAACATACAAACCATTTTGCCATAATTTAACATTTTTTTTCTTCAAATTATTAGTTAATAATGAATTTGTTTGCTTTTTTTAAGTATTAAATTTTACTATAACATATTTTAAAGTTGGAGAAACGTTATTCGTATATGTCCTAGAAATGGCAAAATAATTATACACAATGTATATAGTCTAAATGTTTGAAAATACCAAAAATCATCTATAATTAAAAATCATTTAAAGTGCCAAATTAAATTACGCTTTTTAGTAGGTACCTACATAAATAACTTTAACACGTTTGAATTTACTAATCGACTTTGTATATTAAAATTGAATTTTTATATTTTATTATTTTTTTGTGAAACTGAAACAGTTTAAAAAATGTATAAATTAGAAGTAAGTAGTAATTTTTCTCTCAACTTGTAGAAAGGGTGATAAATTAACAAATTAACTGAAAATGCATAAATTAAAAACAAAAATAGTTATTTATAGATTTAAATACTACAAAAATACATTTTTAGCTAGAAAAGCATTGTTCGGGTCTAGACAGTAAATGTTCAAAAACCCAGAAATGGAAAAGTAATCAATTTATGAGCCTACGCAGACACGTATGACGTAACTACCCGTTTCACGAGTTGACGACCAGCTAACTTTAGATACAACAATGAATAAGTTACATTGTAACATTTTCACTCGAACGTTTTGCGTTGTAACCGGAGGCTTTACATTTTACAATGTAAATGTGTCAGTATAATTAAAACAATGTGATCTAGCACGCTTTGTTTCAAACCATTGGAATATTTCATAAACGTTTTTCTAATTCTCATTTGGAAGACTTAAAAATGACACATTCATTGTTAACACAATCAAATGCATATGCTATATATTCTAATTACAATTCAATAATCATAGATGGGGTTTTCCTGAAATCATATAGGAACCTAGTTAAGCAAATGACAGAGAAAGTTTTTGACAAATAAAATTTACAATTTATTGAATTGGAATATTTTATTTCAAAAAGTTTAATATAAAGTTAAACGTGTATAATCTTATAAGTAGGTATCTACATCGTAGTAACGAATAATCATTTGTGACCTTACAATAAACGTGCAGAGTTTAATTAAGGTGTGATAGTGATGCGTGTTAATTACAAAAATATTATGTTTACACAAGTATTTTGGTAAATATTGTCACTGTGTGTAATAAGTTTTGGTGTATTACAATTAATAGACATTATTTTCATATTGTCATTAAAGAAAACAGTTTTTTGATAAATAACATAATGATTATATAAATGTATAGTTCGGTAAAATATGTATTCCTATACCTATATATAAGTAAATTAAGCTTATAACCATTTTTCCAAAATATGCAGTGATGAATTATCATTGCAATCAAATGTTAAGATTTTTTTATCTCATCCAACTATATCTGGTATATTTTTTGTTTGCTTTTTCTCATGTATTAATCATATATACATTCATATTTATTCTACACTACGAAGTTCTATATAAGATTTGTGTTCATTACAGAATTAAATGACCTGTTTTTTTTTTTTTTTAATTATATATAAGATGTTCCTAGCCTGTGTGGCTATCTACATCTAGTGATATTAATGGTACATTTTTAACAGTTGAACATGATAATTTAAGTAATAATAATAATAATAATAGTAATAACAAAATGACCTGTTAAAACGGGTAATTTTATTCGAAATATAATTTACAAAACAATATAACTTGTACGTATTATACGCGTGTAATAATAATAAGCTGTCGTGTAATAGGTCCTTGTTTTTTTCTTATTATTATTATTATTAAGAAAAAAAAAAGAATATATGCAATCTGTAATAATTTTATACGATGACGATTGATGGTAAATGATTACAAGTATGGACTTGATTGAAGGGGGTGTCCAAACCACACTACGAGGTACCATCCTTGTTACAAATGGTTTCAACTGTTACTGTTTGCTTTACCTTAGGACATTTCAAAGCAAAAAAATACCAATCAGTGATGAGTTATTAAAATATTATTATTAATATATTTACAATAATAATTCCAGATATATTGATTAATTTTGTAAAACTTATAAAAATAGAATATCCGTTTTATGCACGTGACATGTGTACTAAGTGTGTTAAGTAATATATATTATTACTTGATGTTTAAAATGAGTTTAAGATACTCAAAAAATGTATTTAGTTGTAAGACATTCAGATATATCTCGTTTTCACCATATCTACCACAAACTGATATAAAATAGTATAAATATATCATTTCTTGATAAAACTCCTTACTATTCTCAAGATATTATTTTATGTGAAAATTAACTTAATAACTCAAACACAATTTATTTAAGACATCCTTTAAAATGTGTATTTACACCAACACAATGACGGATTTAGATACTAGGCTGTCCCATCAATTATTTGAAGCCTTCCGCATAATCTTCCTAATTTACATTTTAAACCGCCAAAATTATAACAGAACTAAATTTTCGCCAAAATCGGGCATTATTTTTTTATTTTTTTTTACCTAATACATATTAACAAAAATTTTATAAAAAAAAAATTTTTAATAAATATTGTTAACAATTCATCGTTATACTTGTTATAATACCTGTTTGTTCAAAGTTGAGTTTGTATCAAAATAAAGCATTAAACTTGAAAATGATTTTATTGTTTTCGCTGTACAAACGCTTCATACAGGAATATTTTCGTAGAATAATAATAATATATGAAATAATTTAAGGTTTGTTGCTTTGAAAATTGTACCTCCTTTGTGGTAAAGAATAAAATATTGCATCACTGACTTTTGATAACAGTAAACTGTACATCATCCTTATTTTCTACTTTCGCTTTATATTTTTTGTAAGCTAAGATTCATTTTTCTATAAAGGATTATCAAATACTGTAAATACCACGGATATCGACTGTTATTTTTTTAGTTTTTACATTCAACTTTGTGTCATATTTTTTTTTATGCGTGACTAGATTTTTACAGTCAAATTATTTAGGTATGTATATTTTTTCAATACTTAGATAAATTGATTTTGTCTCCTCTTCAGAAATAACTGTTTTGAGTTATCTGGGTTCTACTGAACAAAATAATTTTAAGATTGGGAAGAAAGTCCCTCATTGGCTCTTCCCAGATATGTATGTCCCTGAATTATGTGTACGCATTATTTTATTCGAATTATATAATATTATGCATACAAATTACTTATAATTCATAGTATGACAACATGTATCATTTTTGAGTTTTCTATGGATTGTAATATATTAAATTATCAGTATAAAAAGCGGTTCTTGTTCATAATAATATTGTTGAAATTGTATACACGATGTTTTACAGTTTGTGTTATGTATTTTAAGATTATAATAACAATGTCTATAATCCATTTTATAAACGATTCGTTTTGTAGTTTGTACGTATAATGCGTACAAGATTTGTGAGCACAATTTATGCATCCTTCTTGATTTGTTCAAAACTATGGTACAGCTATAGTACCTATGTAAATATTTGAAGTATTTGGAACTCTATACATTTAATTAATGTAAATTTGCCTTTTTGTGTACTATACAGGGTGTCCCACCGAGGATTTACCCATTGTAATATCTTATGAGACTGAATTGAATTTCATGTTTGGGTAAAAATGTGAAATAAAAGTTTATTTATTTTATTATTTTCAAAAAAATTGAAGATTGCCTTTTTAAAGAGTTTATTTTTCTGAAAATGTTGAGGTTTCAACATTTTATTTTCATAAGTCTCATGATTTTTAATAAATTTTTTAGTTTTCAGAAAAATTATGTATTAAACAAAACTTATCAGAAAACTAGATGATATAATATCAAATCATTAAATTATTGAATAATATACAATTTTTCTGAAAACTAAAAATATTATTAAACATTCAAATTTTCAAATGTAATTATACGAGTATAAGAAACTATTTTTTTTTAACTTTTTTATCGCAACATTAGAAATTCAATTAAAGTATAAAATATTTGTAGTTCTTGTCCCCGTGAGTCTTATAAAAAATTGAATTTGAACACCGTCATTATCTAAGGAGATATCGCTAAGGGTAAATCCTCGGTGGGACACCCCGTATATAGCTCCTGACTATGTATATTGTACAATGTACATGGTATGCTTAACGGCTTGAAATTTATTGTGTATTTATCGTATTATTATTTAAGTAATACAATTATTGCGCGTACAATGTACAATGTACATGTTATTGTTAAACTAAATAGATAATTTAGCATTATTTTGAGATTACAAATTAAAATGTATCTTTGTTCATACCTAATAAACCACTATAATGTTTTAGTCTGTTTAATCTAGAGTTCACTAATCACTATCGTCTTCCATTATATTATGAATGTTTTGGTGAAAACGATTAAAAAATATTTATTTTATTTTATTATTGTCGAATAATTTTAAAATAGCCATTTTATAGAGTTAATTTTCCTGCACATTTTGACGTATCAATATTTTATTTTCATTTCCTCATGATTTTTAGTAACTTTTATACCAAAATATCAAATTCATTTAAAATATGAAGTGTTTGGAGTTCTTGTTCCAGTAAGTCTTATATAAAAAAAAAACAGAATTTGAATAACTTCATTATGTCACGATGTATCGCAATGGCCGGTACATCTTCGATGGAAAAACCTGTATTAAAGACATTTGTATAACATTTATTATACCACCCATTTATATTTTAACTTTATATTTAACTTTACTTTTAATGTTTAACCTTACGCTGAAGTCTATAGTATTGTCCATGAACTACATCAATTCTAATTATTTTATATTTCTTTTCAATAAAAATAATATTAATGTTTAATTATTAAAAAAGTATATCTATCATTAATTATAAATTTTCAGTTGTTATTCGTTTTATATTAATTTTATTGAATTTCTAAATGTATATTATTATCTAAATAGTCATATTCATAGTTCATTGTATTGGGTAAATTGGAAAAGTACTGGAAAGTATTTCTGTTTATTATGCAATCAGCTTAGAATAAACTAAATCATTTCATTGGTTGTAAATGTTAAAAATATTTTAACATTTTCTTTATAAAATTTGATTTTTTTTTACATTTAACCCATAATTCTTTATTTTTTAAACGATAGTATATATTCATCAGTAAATTCATTACAATTATTTTAAGTGAGACGCATGATGAACATGAAACAGTTGTGGCAGAGTATATTATTATATTGGTTGTAATGATATAAGGTTTCCTTCGAATTCAAATTAAATTACTATTTTTCTGTTCATCAAATAGGGTCGGTGACGTGCTATTAAATTAGTAGCCGAAGATACATTGTAATGAATTAAACTTTCAATTTGTTCTTCACGACCACTTCATTATTATTAATAAAAAGAAATATTTTCTTGTTATTATATTATTGCGATTTAATTTTTTTTATTATTATTTATTTGTCAGTATATGAGATGCGTAATTAGAAATATTCTAAAAGATAAATGTCATGACTCATGAGCATCCACTGATGAAAATCCATTAACCCGTCTTTAATCCGCCCGAAGACTCCGAGACTTGATAAGGTTTTTCATAACATTAAGTGCATAAGTGCATTTACAATTTAAATGTTATTATCAGATTTTTTGCGAATGAAAAGTACAGTGGTCCAAATAGTTTTTAGAAGTATTTTAGTTTATTCTCACATTCATGTGTTGGAATAATTCATGAAAATCTCGTTCGGTTGATGTACAACGGCAGATACTTTAATCACTTATGCAATCAAGCCATTATCGAGTGTCACGGCCACGGGAGAATATCTTTGGTTTTAAGCGTCACAAGCCTTTTGAGCAAAATAAAAATAATAATAATAATAATAGTAAGTATTAACGTTTTCAATATTATAATAGCGTGCATGAATATTTTATTTGTTAATAAAGCGGTGAACAAAAAATAAATGAACGCCATTTACTCAGCTACGCTAGTGTGCGGTTAAAAGTTTTCCAATTTTTATACCTGCGTTGCGGATGAGATAATTTTTTGTAAATATATTTGGTTCCAAAAAACACAGCATGAAAAGACGAGGCATGACGTTTTTATTTATTAAAAATATTACATCTTCCATGTGCAACGTATTGCTCGTACACCAATAAGACTAAATAAAAAAAAGTAGGTATAATTATGTCTTCCTAAACGTGCACGGTTCACTGCCACTCACTGGTCAGATAATATTTCCCGGATCATCATTATCGTTGTTTTCAATTTAATATTTTAGTGACGTTTTTCTAAAGAATCAATTATTAGCGTTTCGCGTTAATTTAGATTGCAAGAAATAACGATTCATAATTGGAACGCGTTCGTAGTACTTCGTCATATTATAAAAAATACTATTTTCAGAATTTAGAATATATATTAATATCATCTTGATAGAGTCTTGCATGTGGTATGTGTATAACTGTATAAGCAGTATAGTAGTGCTGTTATAATGCTATTGTATGCAATAGTTCTGTGACTTGTATTCTACTAATTTCTATGAATATTTGATACGTTCATTGTTTGAGTCATAAATAAACAAAAAAATAAATAAAAAAAAGTACCTCGTTTCGATCTTTGTAAATTTACAACAATAGTATATTGTAGTCGATTCCCAACTGTAATCGACGTACCTGGTAACCTGAATAACGTAATGTGTTCAATGTGTAAACACACCTATAATCATGTTTTGTATCATCACTACTAAATTATGTGTTTAATTGTAATTTTTTTCCGTTTTTGCTAAAAAAAAATTCGACTTATCGTTGGACGTGCGAGAAAAACCTGGCATTTGATAATAATACAATAATAAGAAAAAAGTTACTGCAGAACAGGCAGCAGTTGGATGAAAAGCAAATTCCATTGACAAGTTATAGCTCATGCTACAAACGATTCTTCTTCCCTTTTGGTGAACAGCCGTCCAACCCGACGGAGCAGCTGCAACTGGAATGATATAATGCGTATATGTGCTCAGAGAGAGAGAGATGTATATAGAGATATAGAGAGGGAGAGGATGGTGCCATGTGACTCAAAAGTAAAAAAGAAAAAAAACATTTTTTTACTATCCACGATTTAAATATTTACTACTCCGACACCACCAGGTTAGTATATATTATAATATGTTATACATTTTGAAATCAAGAAGTCGTTTGATTTGCATAACAACAAAGAGAAAAATATATGATTACGCGTATTGTAATCCGTTACACGCATATAATATAATATAATATAATATGTAAAATGCTGTCGTATTAATGAAAAATCAGTGTTAAGTGTAATTAAATAAGACAAGAATAAATAACGGCTTGTTAATTTAAATATTTTATATATATATATAATATATATATATATATATATATATATATATATATATATATATATATATTACTCAGACGAACCTATTACATGTATCCAATATTTGCTTATCATCATTTAGTTTTTAAATATTACCATTTAATCTTAGAATCTTAATGTTTACAGTCTGTACACAATTTATTAGAACCGTACGTACATTTTAAAGTTTAGATATTATTTTTCACAAAGTGTAACCCATGAGCGCAAAGGAGATTACATTGGAAAGGGCTTGAGTCACAAGCTTTAAACAAATAAATCGCACGAAGTTTCCCTCTCCGCAGAAGCTCAATATCCGGTTATTAGATCTCCCGATCCAAATTTTAGTGTGATTTTATAGTTTAAACTGTATATTAATACAATAAACAAGAATAGTCAATATAAATTATACTTTCATTGCAATATTTGAATTATTACTTTTGTATTATACATAAAAACATTAGCTTACAAACTCCACTTATAACTTTCGCCTCTAATATAATAATATAATAATTCAATATTTTTTAATTTTATCTGTTGGAACATTTTCGCACTACTTCCGCGTACCTACTGTCAAAGTTTTTTAGTCGTCTTTCATTCCCTCCTTCTTCATTTCAATACCACCCAGTGACCCAGTCATTATGCTGCCTTTGTATCTGCATACATTTTTGTACATGATATGTTTTTTTTTTTTACCAAAAAAGCCGTATAATGATAAAACCACAAATGATAAAATCAAATTTACAATACGAGTAGTGATGGTAATTTAGAGGGTGATGGTTAATTTATAACTAGGGGGCTTAGACCAACCAAGCTCCACTCACTCTCTTTTCGCTTATGGTCATGCTTGACGAAAATACGTTTTTCAAACAATATAAAACTATTTAACAATGAAATATGTAACGGTGTAAAAATGGTCGTCGAACGATCGTTTTTTCCAGTCACGAGGTACGTGTATCGCAACGAACGGGTTTTCGCGTGTTAGGTTAGGTACGTATTATTATAGTACGTCACACGTGACGTGCTTGCCAATCGAAGCCGTCTTGCCGACGCCAGGGAAAATCGTCGGAAGTCGCCGTGATCCGATGTACGTGCGAGATTATAGGTATTTTTTTTTTTGGTTTTTTTTACACGCCGGACAGCTAAATTATACAGCCAAACGTTATATAAACAATGAAAACATCGTAAAGAGAACCAAACGAAACGACGTATTATTATTATTGCAAACAATATGATTCTCGCGGCTGTATAATGCACTCGTATATAGTTCGGGTACTTCGGTCCAGCGAATTCGGTTTATTCTCCAAATAAACGAACCACGTCAACGACCCACGAGATCAGGTTTGCTTCGCGGTGACTTTACAGATTGAACTTTTATTTATAGGGTCTATCTATGTTACATTCAGTATTCCTGTGGGATCAAATTTGTCGTCTTTCATAATAAAGACCTAATATGTTTCTTTGGTCTATATCATTACTATATCATAACTCCACGACGGCCGACTTCTGCGATGGCGTTACTAAGTCTGGAAAGAATCTAAATCTTGGTTAGGTGCTATAGCTCCGGTCGCACTATATTTATTTATTTATTTATTTTATTACAGAACGGGCCGTGGCCCAAGTACAGAAAATTATAGATACAATATTATATACATGAATATTATCTAGAATTTAAATAAATTGAGAGCCATAAGCAATTGTTGGGGACTAATCCACCAAACTGATTCCTCAGGTTGTGCTTATGACGACTGACTATAAATCGTCTTCTCGGACCATTTGCTATTGTCTCTCACTTTCTGTTATTGTACGAGGCGTGGCGCTTAATTTTCGACCAACTTTATATTACATAATATTAATACTACCAAAGAATTTTAGCTGTTTGTGGTTGTGCAGCACAGATTTGTTATTTTGGTGCGTTTTAAATGATTTCTCCGTTACCGGAATTTTAAGATAGTATTCGAATGCAGAGACGTGTCATCCACGCGGGGGAGCGGTCTAAAAATAATTTCAAGTATTAAAAAGTTAAAAGTTTCACATTATAGAATTCAATCGATTTTCCAACATTGAATAACAAATGTATATCAGTGATTAATGTGGGTGTGAGGGTCCGAACCTGAACACCCGCCCTGTGTGTGAATGATTGCCAAAACCAGTTTAACGTAATACATACACTCGGGATATAGATTATGCGAGTACACATATAATTTACTAAGACTGAAATTGGCGTACAGTAAATAAAAAAATGATTTGAACGATAGCCAACGAATCATTCAAACGCAGGTAGGGTATACGTATTTGAAATAAGTACGTTTTTTCGAATCAGACTTTGTTAACGTGATTTTTCGTACAAGCGAGTGTTGTATACACGATAATGTAGTATTCAAAAGACAAATACCATGCGAAATGTTGGATAAGAATGCGTAGAAGTGTTCATATAGGGTACATTATACTACACTGCATACGCCGTATGTTTAATTTCTAGAAATTCGCGAATGAAAAAAACTCCGAAATGGTCTCGCCGTTATTAAGACCAAACGTTTGTTTGTGATGCGGTCGCTGCAGCAGTAATCATAGTTGTTTTATTAGTCTACCGTTGATTATTTTCATTTTTCTGCGTGCAGACATCGAGGAGGGACGAGTAAAGTTAAATTTGTCATTATATATTCTCACCGACTACCAGCAGTGTTGACCGTGAAAAAAATGACGTGAACATTTACCGGTCATAAGTGCAGCCATGTGACGTTTATATAATATGTATATTGCGCGTTTAAAACGGTCTTCTGGTCTTTCGAGCTCCGTCACGCCGGCCGATCACCGATATGGAGCCCGTTCATCGTCGGCGCGCGTCCGAGGGGGTCCGACCCTTGAGCGGTCGGGGGCTGATGGAGGGTGAAAAAAACCGCGCAGCAGTCTCCCTCGCGATAATATGGTGAGTACGAAGACACACACACACACACGAAAACCGTTGCGTCGACAGAAGTGCTCGTCGATGTGGTTAGGGGGCCGATCATCGGTGCGGGGTAGGTTGTAGGGTGTTCCGGTTCTGCGTTGTTATATTATGGTCGCATTTTATTATTGTTCGGAAGCAAGAGACCATGTGCTCGAGACCGGTGCGGTGGGGGAAGTCGTCGGCTCGGCGGGCGGCGAGGGTCGTCGGCGGTGGCGGCGGACGGGGGCCAGGTGTTCGGTTTGTTTTATTGTTTTTTTTTTTTTCCAACCGCCGCCGCCGCCGCCGCTCGAACCAGTCAGTATGTACGCGCAGTCGCCATGCCGCGGTCGTGCTTGTTTTCGTCTTCGCTGTGGTCGTTGTGCGCGGTCGTCTGTGCGTGCGCCGTCGTGGCCGCGGTGCCCGCGGTCGTGTCGCCGCCGTCTTTCCGGTCGGCCAACGTGTCCGTGGCCGCACTGCTGGCCGCCGGCAGGTACGGCAAAACCGTGATGGCCGGCGACGAGATGGCCGTGGCCGTGCAAGAGTACGCGGACTGCGCGGTGTTCCGCGTGCAGGCCCGTACCCGCGGCTACGTGGCCTTGGGTTTCGTGGACCCGATCGCGGCCCATTCCGTGGACGTGTTGCTCTTCTGGGTGGACGACGAGACCGGCGCCGGACACTTACTGGTGAGTTGTTTGTCCACTGCGTTGTGCAGCTGATGGACGTTATAGTATTCCGAAATACAGAAACGGGTGGACGATGATGACTGTTGATGACGATAGAGATGATGTTTGGCTGGTCTTAGAACACCAATGCTGCAGTGGGGAGTTTGCACCCGCACCCCATGTTCGTGAAATTATTGTCTGTAGGGTGCTTTTCACTTAATCAACTCAAATTTCTTATTTGACTCTGAGCTAATTCATCTACGGTTTCATCTGAATTTTTCCAAAAGTGCGATCCGAATAACTAGGAGGAGTGCTCATAAACTGCTTAGCACTTTTACTTATACCCGTACAAAAAAACCTAAAAACAAGTCTATAAAGTCAAGTATTCCATGCTCTCGGTATGCTGCCTGCAAGTGGTCAAAATTTCGTGATCGTAACAAAATAACTATTTCAATAAAAAAAAACCGCCGAATTCTCTTGTTTGCTTTATTTCAACGTAGATAAATATTTTGATACCAATGTGAATCTATGTAAATCGTAAGTCATTCTATAAGTTCACCCTCACTTCCCCTATAAATATGTCACTGATTTTATTCAGATGACAATAGCTGTGGCCTGTGAATCTTGTGATTTACGAGAAATCATAATCAAAATACCAGTTATTTTGAGTTTGCCGCGAATACCATTTAAAATGTATTGTAATCCTATAAGCATGTGTCGTCGGCAAATAATACGAAATTAGCCCGGACCGTTGCGACGTGTCGTAATATTATCATATTATAATATGCGGTTTGACGAAGGCTGAAATAGATCAAACCTATGAGTGACTATAGTGAGTAGGGACAAACTATCCGAAAGGGTCTCTTTCGAAAATTAATCTTTCCTTTGGCACCTTTTATGCAGAGCAGTGATGCCAACGAGTCCTTAGAATCGAAAGCGAAATCTTAGTGTCCGCTCTCTGGGCGACAGTCCTTGAGTCGTCCCATCGCATTCACATTATTTCTCTTCCGGACCTTTTTCCGGCCAACGCATCTGCTGGCAACAGCATTTCGAACACCATCGCGAAGCCGTACCGGATGTATTATTATTAGTGGTGCAACAGTACGCCGACTGCAGTTAACATCGACTCGCGCAGATCGTTACGATCGTAATGTTATTATTACGACTCTGTCACATTATACGCGTTTATTTCCGGTTTAGACATGATTCATAATCGATTTGAATTTAATACTTCAGATATGAACGACCCACGAAGATTCTCATATGTACAATAAAAGAGGGGGTAAAATGGTAAAAACTAAAAAGGCTATGTCACCTAGAGGTATAGTTTTTGTCTTACAACCCGAAGTTCAATTATTTTTACTATGGTATATAGTATGTACTATACTATTAATAATTATACAGTCGTACAGTTCAAAAACGTGTATATTATTTAGTATAAAAAAATTGAAATTAAATTAAAATACGGCCATTTAGAAATAAATATTAATAAAATTCGCGTCACTATAATATTATCCGCATTCGCGAAAGAAACATAATATAAGAACGCCGGAAGTACCGATATCGCACGTTCTGACACGTTACGATTACGACGTCGTCCCGTGCCCGCTGTAATCTTATAGTGCGCCCGTACGTGTATGTAGTTTTAACATTGTAATATATTATTATACGGATGTAGCCGCAATGTGTACCCCCCGACCATTCACCCTTCCGACATCGTTGTCTCGCTTTCGTCGGATTACCACAAGGCGTATTATGTTTACTGCTCTACGTGCACGTGGCCCACTCGCAACACGTCTTCCCCACGATCCCACAGCATGATAATCATCGAAAAGTGCCGCTCATCTACTAGTGAATTATTCACGTGTAATTTAAATTTCGAAAGCCGGATATCTGTATAAAGGACATTTTTGTTTTGCATTATCTCTCCGTTTCGTGAAAAAATTCTACTAACTACGCTGTAATTGCAGTCGATTGCGGTTGATGTAATATTATGTACATAATATAATATGCAGAGTTTATCGAGTAATAAGTATTGACATAGAATTTAAATGACCTAACAAATACAAAAATGCGCTAAAAAAAGAACTATCGTCAAAATCCTTTCGTTTTTTATAAGTAGTATATAGTTTTTCTTCTATATCATCGCTTTCTTCCAGCATGGTCTGTCGCGGTGATTCAGTTTGTGACAATTGGTTGTGCGTTGCGAAAACTGATAAAGCAGAGATTTTTCGGGGCCATGCAATATAATATTGTACGTTTGCATGACGAGAGTTTTTAAGTTATTTGTTCGGTACACATAACTCCGTTATTGTTCTCGCGTGAGGTATATTTTAAACTTTATTGGTTCCCCATGTCAACGTCAGTTACCTGGACTCGTTACTTAATTTTCAAAGATGAATAATTTCCTCCCTCCCACCTACGACGATTTGTTATATTCCGTCGTGTATGTAACCGCGGGACCGGAAAGCTGCAGGATACTCTAGCGGATCGCGGCTGAACATTGAACTACTTCGTATAAGTTACCCACCCACATGGCAAACCGATTGCCTCACTTCTTATTATACTAACCAAGGTTAGTGTTTAACTTCAAGATTTCTAACGTGCCACTCGAACTCTTATTCGCTGGTTTTCCATTCTTACTACACTCGGATAAAATATTTTAAATATGGCGTAACATCGTAATACCCAATATGTCACTTACCTGTGCTGATAATTATTTTTATCGACTTCTGCACTGGACTTGTTGATTGAGATTATTTAGGAAATCTTTGCTTGCATATATTCACTGACCATTGCAAATCACTATATTATTAAATATCATTACAATGAATTGGAATGTGCCTATGCTTTACTTTTGGTTTGTATACGTTTATAGTATATGATCAAATGGAAAATTAAAGTTATTATTTTCAATACATTTCTTTGTGTATATTATAAATTATATTATATATAGGTATATTTACCTACGAATTCGGCAGATTATAGCTTCTTTCCAAGATTAATTAGAAATGGTATTTATATAACATTAAATATCATGATATCGTTTTTTCTTGTAGAATTTTTGTGTACAGTCATTCGCCCGATTGGCCGTAAATATAAATATATAGGAATTATTGAGCGCACGAAAAGTGTTCGTTCTACATGTTAATTTTATTCGTAAATCTCACGAAGACGTTATACATTTTATCTGATCAAAATCATCTGTATACTCGCGCTGGCCAACGTTTAAATTCCTCTCTGGTTTAAAATTCTACGGTCGATTATTATCAGGTTTTCAACACTTATATTACAATAGTCTAACATTTTATACCGCGCGCAGTCAAAGCTAGAAAACGGGACATATGCCTCTTAAATAAAATTACTAACACGTATTGTGTACACTCGAGTATAAATACCGTGATATATTTTTACGCATACATATCCAAACGTAGATCGTATTCTATGTAGACAACACAACTAAAATGTAACGTTTGTTTTAGTACAGTTGTTGTTTTAAAATACATTTTATACAATTCAAATTTAAAACAAAAATAATGTCGTATTATCAATTACCATTGAAATACCTATCCTATTAGCGATATATTAAAAATTCTTCTACTGTAATATAACTATTAGCAGCAGTAACTATCAGTATAAGCCATAAGGTATAGACAGTTAAATTTAATAGGATATTATGTAGGCATATTGCGATGAGATACACTATCGGTTCGCGTTTAAACTTTTTTATACTCATAATGGTATTATTTTCCAGACTAAGGTAAATTGATATTACCATGGATTTCATAAAACCTTATCTAATCTGTGATTTAACACCTGTAGCACCTACAGAATATTATGTACAAACAGTACTCGTCTTATACTCTAATATTATAACGAGTATGTGGTAAATTATAAAATAATAATAATTGTACCTACGTGTGGTATGGTAAACAATTTTTTTTTAACTTTTCCGAATTAACTCTTTTTTTTTGATAAAATAGTGAAAAATGTCAGTTAAAAATAAAATACGTCCTAATGTCCTATCTCTGAAAATATCCATGTGCTTAAATTGATTGTCATATTTATTTTTAATCCGTTAGTACACGAAATAAAAAACATAAACAGTTTTTCTAAAAAAATAAACTCTGGATTAAATATGCGCGTACACTATTATGTATATGGAAAAAATATATATCATTTACGAGATTTAACGAGTTAAACCTGTCTGATTAATAGTTTTTTTTTTTTATTCTCGTGCAGAAGTTTGTCATGCATAACTATGTAATTCAGCAGTAAACAGTTAACACTATAATGTACGTATATGTGCTCATATTAACCTTATACTAATATGGATGGTTGGGTTGTGAATATTATTATACCAATTTAAAATGAGAATGTATTTTTTTAAATTTAATTCGAACGACAAACGTAAAATATTTAAATTAATTGAAATTTAGTTATAAAGCGAGATCGGTGGAAGTATAATTATAATACTAATTATGCCACCGTGGGTATATTAATTAAAATAAACTTTTTCATTCTATCATTGTATCCACGTGTTTTAATGTTTGCAAACGACAATAAATGCGAGCTAGGCAATTTTGGAAACTAATTTTAGGCTTACAGATTTTTTCGTATCAATTAGCATAACGAACTTAAGTCCGGTCCGTTTTTCTGAATCACGGATAGTCGATAAGTCACGAATGATTATAATTTTTCTTCGGCATACTATCGCGCGAGCACAAATACGTATGCATATTACTTATTACATAAATCAATGTGAAACTCCGTAAATCCGTGCACAAGTTCCAAGAACCGCGGTATGATTATTGTTAAACGAAAAAGTTTGTTTGCGCGCGCGAATAAAATACGGAACGGACGTAATACACACTGGGTGACCCATTAGGATTAGGATATACAATGTATTATACCCATGCGATACCCCCTGAGGCAATGAAGATAATGAATTATTTTATTCCCATATGACTCACGGCGATAAAGACTGCTTATTATATAATCATATTTCAATCGAATTCTTGTATTATGGTAGAAATATTTTTTTTCATTTTTCAAATAATATGAAGAAAATCGCTGTGTAGATAGTTTATTGTTTGTACAACCAATAATAATAACGTGTTTTTTCAATTCTTACCGACTTTTAACAATGTAATTAAAATATGAACAATAATCGTAGTCCTTATCCTTGTGATTCATGTCGAATAAAACAGAATTTTGAAATTTTTTCATTATCTTTGTGAGATACCATGTAAAACAATGTCTACCCGCTCACCTACATTATATAAGTGCGATTAGCACTCGGACGATTTTTTTTCATATTAATTTTCTCTCTATGCAGGGTTACCCAAATTTGTAATTTCCCCGTCGTCGACGATACTATTTATTTATCTATTATTGTGTTTAACCTACGACGTCCACGTGAAATACCGTTTCGCGTTCGCGTTGAATTACAATTCGTGGTAATATAGGTGCCTGCATAATATTACTTCTTTGCGGACCTGACGGAATGCACCCGGGACAAACCGCCACTCTTCGCGTACGCTGCAGCTGCTTCCGATCGAACACGTCACACCCGTGTATACAAGCGGCGGCGGACGTTTTCGACCGGCTGCGACTTGATTGCGCACAAACTAAAATGTTTACCCGAGAGATTGGATTTAGTTTGGACACGCGATGAAATTAGACGCATTACTATATAGCTTTCGGAGAAAAATTTCTGTTTAAATCGGCTTAAAAAAAGTTTTTTCGGTTTGCTATATCATATTTAACTACCTCCAGAAAAAGTAGAAGAAGCCTTTAGGCATTTAATAATCTCAGTTCCCTCAGCGGTAGATTTATCATTTTATGATCACGTTCTTGAAACGAAGTGTTACCACTTCCCAAATCAACATTCAATCCTACGTTATGTGTCAGCAGGACATCCGGAAGACACGCTATTTAAAATACATGTTGTGTTCTCGCTAGGGTCCCGATTATTCGAATGAATAAAATCTTTATTTATTTTGGTATTTGTACTTAAACGTGTGTCGATTAACAGTAGTTGTTTAAGGGGGAAATATATTTTGAATTTTAGGTTGAGTATTTTACTGTTTATTTATATAAACATGTTCGAGCGCGTACGAAACTTGCGTCCTAGAACCGCTTCTGGTGCCATCAGCGGTGTTGAAAAAAAAAAAAATAAACCAATATACTCATTGCTCACCTATACGTAATATTATGTAAGTCGTACGCGAATACGAGACGTACCTACTATACGCCGCGCTGCTGGAATTCAAAATATGTTTTCCGTTTCGTTCTTACCTGTTCTCCTTTGACTGGGCTTTTGTTACGATTTTTTTTCAAAGAAAACGAACCGATGAATAGTATAGGTATATGAATGGACCCGGGCGGGTTGTTGCAGTGCGTGTGTGTGTGTGTAGGTATACACGCGGTATAAACCTACACTATAACGCCGCGATAACGTTGTACATAAAAATATCATTCTCACGCTGTATGATTGGATACGTCTTACAATATGCACCGACATTATACGCGTTTCCATAATCCGTCTTAAATTTTCGATACGTCAAAAAAAAAACCGTTTAATTGTTACAAATTGCGCGGATCAGACGAAAACAACGCGCCATTTTACAACATTTTAGGAAAGGTTTTATTTTTTAACTCTACTGTATTACTATTATTTTTTTATTACATTTTTATTATTATAGGTATTATAAAGTATTGTATTGTAGTTTCGACACTTTTTTGAAAATGATGGAAACCATTTCGAACCAATAACTGTATTGTATTTAATCTTTTACGTTGAAATAAGTTATTTATCTTTACATCATTGTCTATGTTCTGTGAAGTTACTTAATGGTTCGATTAAATATATTTATAAATAATAGACACATGGAAGTTTGTATTTCTATACTGGTTTCAACACACGTTTAAATGTTTAAAACAAATAATTGTCCAAAGTGATTACCACGCGTGCGTAGAGTGGGTTTTTTTCTGCTTTTCAAATGCTTTTAAACATAATATTATACCGCTGTAGATCAAATCTCAAAGTACAACGTTGTACGAGAAACGACAATGGGCCGTCGTGGTTTTTTTTTGTATACGTATTAATGTATTATAGACGAAAGGCCATATGGATGTATAAAAAACGGAATACCTCCTGGACTACATAACATAACATGATGTTAACATAGTTCATTGGGTCTAGTTGAGAGTTTTATCTGTTGGAATAATACGCGTTTATTTTTTAATAATGCATTGTTATACTCACGAACCTTTTCGAATGTACTTGTTGCATTTTATTTTGTTTGGAACACGTCATCCCGTTATAAATTTTGAATTACACGTGTACAATCAGCGGTTTATGAATATTGGAACTATCGACTGCAATACATTTTTATCTATAGTCGAGTTATCTTCGTAAAATTAAAACATTTTCAACTATATATCAAGATATAATATCATTTATTTTTAATAATTTCAATCGATATTTTTAAAATTTCTTAAAAAAATTTTATTAACGTTGTATAATCTGTGTGAAAATAACTTTTTTTTAATTACAAATATAGTAAAATATGCAATTATAAAAAAAAAATAGCTAAATTATGCAAAAGCAAAAAGTTGCCTTAAACTCTTAGTATTATGAAACAAATATCTACATTGCCTATGGCTAGGGTTACCTTAATGTTTTTAGACCAAATCTGGACTTCAGTTCTGTTTCCGGGGGGGGGGGGGGGGGGGTAAAAAAAAATTTTTCTTTCATTAATACAATTTTATTTAGATCTATAAATTAGGTTAAATATGTTATAAAAAGTGTTACATAATAATTTTTATTAGTTCATTATTTAGTTCGTGCTTGGTCCTGATTCGCAATATTCTTCATCGTCTTTTTTCTTTTCATATTTTTCAGAAGCGTTAATTTTCTTCAGAAAACATTTGTCAATTTTAATTTTATCATAACATCTCACGCGGTCATTACTATTTTGACACTGTTTTAGAAACTTATATTCTTCTTTTAGTTTGTCGGTAAAAACACAATTGCGTTTAGGCTTTTTGTGAAGACGTAGTACCAAAAATTAACAATACTATAATATTTAATATTTCAAGCAAAACACAACTATAATAAAAAATGACAACCACCTCTTCACTCATAAACAGAAAAGAAATTTAGTAAGACTATATTTGATAATACTTTAATCTTTTATTTTATGGCAACAACGATAATAATAATTAATAGCCAATAGGTAGTCGCATATCGTGACGTGCCGGGAAAAAATATGTATAAAAATAGAAATTAGATATTATATTATTCATTTATACAGAGTGAACCCAAAAATCTGCCACCTGATATAACTTTTTATATCAATTTAACCACGTTAAATGATTACCTTTGTAAATTCCGGACATTTTTCAAATCCGGACGCCAATCCGGACATGCGCTTGAAATCCGGACTGTCCGGACGAAATCCGGACGTATGGTAACCCTACGGCTATGGCTATGTTTTGAATGATAACTGAACAACATGCCAACTCCTATATAAGTCTCTATCCCTAGTTATAAGGTTGGGTTAGTGTGCATACCAAATTTGTTCTGAAATATTTATACCTTAACGGTTTGCTGTGATCGCAACGGTATAATATAATATAGTGCCAAAAATAAAATGAATTAATTTCCTATAGGTTTTTTTTTTTTTGGATAAAATTTATTTACGAACACGGACACGTATTCAAATTAATTTTCATCCACTGTGGTCTACTATACGAATTTTTACGTTCTATATATAACGCGTAATCGTCGTGCGGCTGAGCGGCTCACACCAGTCCGGCAAATATATAATAATATTATCTCCTGCTTTGATATAAAACTCGCCGCGGTATTCCGTGTATGTACGATAGACGGGTTAAGATACTTCACTCTGGAGCCTATATGCATTTAGGTAACGGACATAAGTTTTGAGCTACTCGTGCGTGCTTAACGATACTGACGTTTATCCGCGCATTGACCACGCAATATCTACGTATATTATAATCGTCATTATTAATTATTTAAAAAATATTATTAAATTTAGTGGATCGATCGATAACATGATCGGTATATTTTTTATGTTTTTATATAGATACCTATATACTACTTTGTCGGCGTCAGAACTTTTAATCCGATGGGTCTACCTGCGATATCGATGTATAAAGGATAATAATATAAGGAGGACCCGAGTATTTTTATTAGTAACAATATCTGTTGGTCGCTATTATTACAATATATGAATAGTTATCGGTGCTGAATATCAGCTTATATTATAGCGCAATGATGATTTCCTGATTGGTTTCTATGTGATGCGCATAGACCATCAGCGAAGAGCCATATTTTTTTTTTTACAGCCCGTTCAAATTACCTTTTAGGAGATAAAAAACCTTAGCACATTCCACTCGCCATGGGTACGAATTATATAAACAAATATATTTTACATTACTGCGGGTAAACACAAATACTTCGTAAAGAAAAAAAATTCTTGATAAAAACGCCTTGTCCTTGCACGATAGTATCGTGCATATATTATGTGGACCATTATAGAAGTAATAATTTCATTATTTTTAGTACCTACGAGTTTTAGAAATATTGACTGCTCAATATGACATAAAAACATCTATATATAAAAATATTTATTTTAAATAGGCAGTTACAATTTATATCGAGTTCTATACAATTTCTTAAACTGTTCGTTCTTGTAGTATATTAGCCGGCTCTATAGTATTCATATTCCTTTTTGACTATCACGCATTTCTAAAATTCATTGTCGTCTTATAGACGGTAGAACTTTTGCGGCTTTTTGGCGGAGAACATAACAATATAGACTACGACAAGATACCGTATACACGATAGCCATCAGACATCATCTTTCGTCTCTAAGGCGGTAATACCTATCCAGGCTGACTATTACGCCTTAGGCGCGTCGACTCCTGCTTCAACCTATAAACCCCGCGAGTTGGTGTAGTATCCTTTCCACACACCCGTATGACCGTGTCCAGAGCCAGCGGTAAGAGCCAACGCCCAACGATGATCATTATAATATTATATATTGTCCGGTCCCATTTTCGTGAACAGAAACCATACTATAAATTCTGATCCCTCGAGTTAATTGAAATCGTTTCTTCTTATCCAGCAGTAAAGAAGCGCATTTTTAGCAAACATCGTCACTGCATAGCTGTAACGCCGCCGAACGGGAGACCCTTACTTTAATACCAAAGTTTAATAATTCCACAAAAGGTAAATAATATAAACTTCAATCCGAACGTGTAATTTTCGTGTAGGCTTTCGACTCTCGCGTGACATTATAGACGTATATAGTTCCGACTTCCGATTATAGAAGCCAACCCAAATACCGGAACGTTAACCCTCTAGTTGCGCCTACACACCTTATATCGTACGTTTTCTATATCTATAATTGGTTTTCATGATGCGTGCTTAGTTTTTTTTGTGTCTGTTACACGATTTCGAACAGAAGGAGTGTTCCGAGATATATATATATATATATATATATATATATATACAACCTGGTATTTTTCTGATGGGAAATTTCGTCTAGTTGCAGGTGCTTTGGAAAGGTAATTTTTGTAATCTCTCAATAGTTTCCCGAACAACTGAGAAAAACCGGGAAACAATTGCAAAACATTTTAACCAAGTCGTATTGTTTATATTTCGTAAATACAAGATTTTTCATAAGATTTTCTTTGTAGCTAATTAAAAAAACGTTTTTCGAAAGTAGTAAACAACTTCTATAAGCGTTAGAAAATGAAATGTTGACGAACTTGGGTATTTCGACGAATTTTGATCACATGATATTACAATATAAACTGGTCCACCCGATCTCTTTCGCTCAGAATCATTTTTTCGAGTGCAAAGGTACAATATCGGTTTCAAGTTTAAAAGACACATCTCTGTACCGCTCGACCGTGAAGTCTCAGCCGACCTAGGACGAGTTCCGTCCGTTTCCCCCCCCCCCCCCCAGTTTTATGAGATTGGTTCACGATGAAATGATCTGTCCACACGATTCCCTCGCCTCGTTCTTGAGCAGTCCGCCACACGGATCGTCTGCGTCCTGCATTTTCGATTATTTGACTTCTATAACACCGCACGTTCGCGGGCTTCCTCTTGCCGCAACACGCGGAGTGTTTCGTACACTGCGTACGCGTATTTATAATACGCATGTCCGCGTGTATATTGTCTTAAATATTTTAATACGCTTACGCGTACAACCGCTGCGCACATAACCCGGCCGGTCAACGTTGTAGTACGCGTAGCGTTCGTGTTATCCTACAACACCGCTCCCACGGACGTGCGCCGTATAATATAATATTTTAATCATATACGAACGGACGACACGCCACGGTGCGGATTCGGCCAAACGCGACGTGTCCGTATACCGTGCGAGCGACCGTGTAAATTATAATATTATTATTTTATTGTACCTAAATGTCGCGTACAAACGACGATGGTCAGCAGCAGCTGTAGCGGATTGTTTGCTCGCAGCCTCGTGTATAAACCGTATTAATGCATAATCACCCGGTAATGATGGTATGACTTCGGAGCGCCGACGGACGGGCTATAGACGTCTGAACGCGCGCGCCAGCGTGCAATACATATTTAGCGCGATTAGACCGTGATTATAGCACGCGCGCATTATCGTACACGCGCGAGCACTATCCTCTGTCCGTGATTTCCCGAAGCGAGAAATAATACTGTACGTAATCCCTCCTCGTGTTACGCGCCATCGACAACATTATTGTACACTTATCGTCGGCCGTTGATGACGTGTTCGCTCGAATCGTATTCCATTTTGTGTAATATCCGTCGAAAAACTTTATTAGCCGTTTACACGAACAGCGCGCTTGCCTTCGAGTGCCGAAATATCGCATTGAAAAGCGCCCATATCGGTTCAAATTACATATACATAAATAGTACATAATATATATATATTATATATATATATATATTATATATACACGGCTAACGGTTTACATTCACACAAACCAAATGTTTACGTTTTGTTTACATTTTTTTTCAGCCGTCCCTAAGCCAGGGGAATCGCCAGTCGGGTTTTTAGATTATAATATTACATTTCGTCCCAAAACGTTGATACTTTTGTCTATTGATACACACAGCGAGTATATAGACGAAGAGACGTTGTGGTATTTTTCGCCTTGACCATTTGGCACTGGCCCGTCTGACCCAATGTTATTTTACCTAGTGGTACAAATTTAGAAGATTTTACTTGGCCAGTGAATTTTGATCATGTGTAAAGTTTGAAGTACATTGTAACTGATCATTTTCACGATCACTGTATTGTATTGGCGATTATCTTTTTGATCTTTTAGTGTGGCCATCTTTTCAATATTATGCGATATGAAATAATAGTACTGCGTGTTAAGACTTTCAGAATGTTGCAAATGAATAAGAGAAGATGTTCAGCAGTCGGAATATAATATAGCATTTATTCAGAATAGTTTTCCGTATGAGCGATGATTTATCGTTTAACTTTCAGATTTTGATAAACGAGTTTTGACTAACGTAAAAATGATAAGGGCTCGAAAGAGACGTTTTTGTTCAAGTCTTATATTAACTGCAGGTATACAACTCGGAAAAATCACGAGGAAAATCTTCATAATATCACAACGCATATTTGTATATATATTATTCGAATTCAAAACACTTTCTTAAACTTTGTCCCTTATCGTCTAGAGTCTAATGGTAGTATTAAAATGTGATCCATGTCATGATAAAACAATAGGAAAACGAAAAAAAAAAATGGAGCACCTACAAATATTATTTTACTTTGTTGCGATTTATTTATCGAGATGGATTGTACAAGTGCAGCAGCAACATGCGTCTTCGGGTGGATTCGCGGTTCCCCCCCGTACCGTGACAATACTTTCTTTTCATCCTAACCCGCCCGCTGTGCCCACCCACCTGCCGGGTCGTAAATAATTGTCGTCACTTTGCAGAGATGCATTTTATCGCTGTGCCCCATTATATTCCAACAGACGGACATCGCCGGTCTTCAAACGACGTTGCGCCGCGTGTATAATGTTGTTATTACTATAAGCGTTTGCCGTTTCGTCGATATAAGACCGATAGTGTGCGATTCACACCGCGGGCGGAAACGAAAAACAGAAAACGCGGTGAAAATATACGAGCAATCGTGGCGTACGCTCCGTCGTCAAAACCCCAGCAGAATAGACTGTGCGTGTTCGCACAAGAATATTCGCAAGCATTCGTTGTTTTCGAACTTGTGTCCGAGGTTAACAATTAGAGATATGTAGAATTTCCAATATTATATATACACATATATGTTTACCGAACAATCTGTTAAGGCCCCCGTAACTTTGATCATCAAACGTCAAACCCGTAATCAGTGGCGTAGGAAGACTCGTTAGCACCCCTGGCAAACCTAGAAAAATGCGCCTTTTTAGCGATTAAAAAATTGATGAAAATACGGATTGATATTTTTAACATTTATTTTTTATGTATATAATTAGATAATACAACATTATATAATTATTAGTTATTATTACAACGTAAATTTCAAGCTTTAAAAATGTTCTTTTCTTGCTTCAAGGCTAGAGAATTCATCGATAAAAATAAGTACCAATTTTAAAGCACAAATTTGCGCCTCTTCATAATTTGCACCCCAGGCGTAGGCACAGTCGGCCATACCCTTGCAACGCCACTGCCCGTAATTATACGTGAAATACGTACATATATTATAATAATGCATAGGTCGTATTGCACGCGTTGTCCCTTAGACCCGTCATTATGTTGTAAAACGTGTCGGTAACGATAAGTTATGAATATTTAATAATAATATTTAATATTTAATAATATTTAATCGGAATTAGAGTAATCTTAAACCATATGACGGGTCATCGCTTTGGGAACCTTTAAAAAATATAAACATAAAAGTCGCGTTTTTTTTTCCTCGACATGTATACAAAAGCGGGACGCGTTCCGAGGGTCGTAACTCGTAAAAAGACAGCATATATAATTTAGGCGTACGTACGCGACTATTGTCACGCTTCCTGGTAAGTGATCGCGATACCTGCCCAACCTCTGCCCATTATTATAATATAATGCGATAACTAATACACGTACGAAGTCGGGTTCGGTCATGACGCGTGTTCCGCGATGGCACGTATATATAGGGCGGACTTTGACGTTCCGTACACCGTTTCCACCGGGCCGCCGGAGGATGTTGGATTTTATATTTTTATTACGATTGTTATTAAAAAAAAATAAAAAAATACTCGTTTTCCTGTCACGGTGTATTAATGGCGGTCGTGAAAAGGGCACGCGCCAGTCTCGTGGAACATCGTCGGCTGCAGGTGTTGTGTGTTGCGTCGTAGCGATTTATATAATATATATATAGTCACGTCCGGTAATTTTTGTTTTTTTTTCTATCGGTCAAAACTCATTTACACGTTACATCATATTATTATCTAGCTAAACCTCGTTTACGTTTCGCCACGGGACCATTTCAATATCATAATATATACTAGCGCGTATAATATGTTATAATTGTTTCGACGACGAACTTTATCCGCAGCGGCGCGTTTGCGTTGAGATCGTGTCATACTATACTATGTATAATGTATATGTATTATGTTGTATTTACTTCGCATTCGTCTATTATACAGTGCTTCTCAAACTTTTGTTACGCGTTCCCCCAATAGATTAATGTTAAATGATTGTCTGAGTTTTGAATTTTTTTACAATAATAAGGATTTTTTTTCCTAATGTTATTAAAATTAAATTTTTGTGTCCAAATATTTTCCCTCCCCTTCCGCGTAATTCACTTGCAGGCCCATAGGGGGCTGAAACCCACAGTTTGAGAAGCACTGCGGTCTATTATACCTAGTCACCTGCTTAAAACCATTGTCCTGCAGATCGTCCCGGAAAACACAACACCATGCGCTCCAAGACTCTAATTACGTTCGCATATTTGTTTTAAATTATTACTAAAAACTTTTCAACTATTTAGTTTTTATACGTTATATGTCTTTATGTGCGCGACAAACCGATAAAAATACTGTAAAATGTAGTTACGTTTTCTGATAACTTGATCGTTAAAGCGAATAAACAAATGATTTGAAAATAATTCTCGTTCACTTTAATATATTCTCGAATTCTTGATGAACGCTCCGCAATCAGTATTGTTATAGAGCAATAGTATATATACTATTGTAATGTACACAACGGCGACTCTAGATTTATCAACACGAATATATTATAATATAGGCACCTGCACTTACGGTAACATATAATACCCATCCACTGGTGACTGCGGTGTGTAGGTACACATCATCATATCACGTGAATCTCGATTTAAATAAATTATCATTCGTAATCGTCATAATATATATACTAGCTACGATGAGGCTATGATAGAAACCATTTTACGAAAATGTAGAGTTTTTTATATAATATATTATATTATGTTTTGAAGTCAAAACAATCGTCGTTTTCACGGACTCAAATGTTCGTATAAATCGAGTCATTTGTATGATAATTATTTCCAAGTCGACCTTTATCTGATCGAAAACGACCGTATACGAATGTGCTGCACATCTCGGTACGCACTTGTCAATGTAAACAAACACGCCGTTCTCCGGTGATCCCTTTCAATACACGCGCATACATATAGGTACGTATATAACTGGTTTCCGTGTACCCCGAACCTAACAGTTCCCACGAGGTTGTTTCGATCACTTTACAATACCTGGGGTCCTTTTCTCGTGAGAAAAATAATATAATTTCATTATTGTTTTGAATTCGGTGATTTATTTACTATTATTATGTTTTTTAATATTACTTTTCGGTATAGATGCGCGGTAGGCATATACGTTTATACACATTACACACCCATATTATATACTCTACGACGTACGTCTTTGAGGAATTTCACTTAAAGCTAATCCTTCTTTCCGCGCAACTTGGTTTGAAGACAGAAATCTCCGTGAGTGAATTCCTCGTGAGAACACTGGGGTCGTGCAATAAAATATCCTTTATAGCTTATACTATAATAAAATATCTGCACCACACCGACGATAAAATCGTTGCAATTTGGAACAATATAATGCGTCTGATAACTTTGAGCGTTTACAACAATTATAATCCTCTGGCTTCCTTATTTAAATTTATCTGTACGTTTCTTGTGTTAGATATAATTTTTTTTTTATGTTTAATTTAATCGCATTGCTGTAAATAAATGCTTTACAACGAAAGCAATATAAATAATAATAAAAAAAAAAAATACATAAAATAATTATTTCATACAATGATTCCGAATCGCGTGTTTAGATCGTATTAACCAGCTGTAGGTACTTTCGGAAAATCTAATTGATTAGAATGTACTATTTATTTCAATCCCGAATCACATGAACGTGAATCGTGTTGGTGGTAAGACATAGTATTTTAAACTTAGTATACGACTAGTATTAGGAATAGCTTTAATACATAACTGTTGGTTCAAAGAGAACTCGAATTCACACATTTACGTAGTATATACATTCGCTGTAGGTCGTTGTCAGTAAACGAGACTGAAATCATTTAATTATAATAGTCATAATAACTGAGACCGGCAACGATAAAATTGTTTTATTCTTATAATGATGTTTAAGAAACGCATATTATTATAATAATATAATTAATAACACATTATATCACGATTTATTTTTTCAAATCATATTTAAGGTATTTTTGTCAAAATCACTTATGCAAATTAGACGAATAACGAATGAACGCAATTCATTTACTACTTGTCAATAGCTAGCACTATGAAATACGTAATATAAAATTACAAGCAGAAAACAATCCGTTGAAAATAATCATCACATGTCCAAATACACACCTGTTGCCCGGACCGCGTGGTATCCTGACCGTGAAGATCCGGTTTTTGTTCGAATTTTATTCAAGTCCTGTCGTGGTATTAAATATAATTATAAACATTAAGTAGCATATGTTGTCCGTATAAATACTATTGTTAAAATCGTCGAGTCAACATTACAAGGTATTATTATAAATTACAAAATGTTATATTTAATTAGTGGTATATAATAATAATTGGTTTATAATAATACCACGCGTTGGCGTAAAATAAAAAACAGTTTGTTTTCTATTTTATAACTTTTAAATTCAAGTGCACGCGAACTTCGACAACGGTATTGGTATTGACTTTTTAGTGCTCTCAATATTGGATTTCGGGAGTTAATATTTAATTTCGGAACAACAGATTTTCAGTTTTTATATAAGACATGTCGTTGCAAAAACGAGTGTATTATGAAAATTCGATGAAAACCGTAATTTAATAAATAACGATTTTTTCTCCATGACACATTTTGAAGTTTTATCTGAGAAGTTTACTTTTGGATATCATGTATGAAAAGTATTTTTATTCACAACTGGTTGAATTTATTATAATTGATACCGTCATTCGTCGCTGTACAGTCGAGTGTACCATTTGTAATATTGTTCATTAACACGACAGCGTTTTATTATTAGTCTAATTATAAACGCATTTAACGTGTTGTATACTTATATATAGTACTAATTAGATATTTTATTTTAAATGCGTCACACGATATTAATGGAACCATGTGTGTGTGTGTTTTTTTTTGTTACACAGGATATGCACGGCAAGACCGAAGCAGGCCTGACGCCGGAAAAGGATGTGAGCCAGGACTACGAGCTACTGGCTTCCTCCCAAAACGGCTCTCACATATCCGCCGTCTTCCGAAGGGCTTGGGACACCTGCGACGAACACGACGACGTGGTGTTTGGGGTACGTATACGGGGTGAACCTGTATTTCTTAAAGCCGCCTCGGTCGAATCGAATGTTGATTAATTACGCGCGTATATAAAATATACATACATATACGTGTAGTACGATTGTGTGCCGCGTACAGAAACCGGTTGCACCGTGTCGAAATAAATTAAAATAATGGCTTATAAAAAATGGCGAACGTTTTCTTTATAATGAAGACTAATGAGAATTTGTTGACGTAGGTCTGTCGCCCGTTTTCGTCGAATAAGACCACGGTACCGACGAAGAGGCGTACGCGATGTTCCGTGATAAAATTATTGGTATAATTAGCTGCATTTTATGCGCTCGTACGTAATTACGAGTATACACCTCGCCACTCGGCATACTGGTCGTATATTTTTAACCGTTTTCGTAACGCTGTTGTTGCAGTGTACCTACATAATATTACGTATGCGTGTACGCGTTCGTCGGAAAGGTTTTACGGAAAAAATAAGATAAATCGACGAATAAAGAAGCAACAGCACGTGATACAGTATATAACTGTAATCGTTAAACGCGACAAACTGCATACAAAGCACGCGTACCGAAATTCGAAATTAAATCAAATCACTTGCATGTACGCAACGGCCAACAGTGGTTCGAACATAAAAATAGTTGGACAAAATTGATTAGTTTGAATTTGAAAATACTCAAATAAAGATGGTAAACATATTTTCTGTACTTAGTTATATTTAAAACTTATGGCAAAATAATATTAGGTATGCACGTAAAATAATTATTGATGTAGGCAAGAAAAATGTTTTTTTTTTCTATAAAAACTACGATATTTTGTTAATGATCATCGTATCATTGAATTATCTACAAAACAAAATATAAAACTAAATTGGGGTGTTTATTCATTTTAATGTGCCGATTGTAAATGTACGATTATATTAAACCGTATGTGGTAATTGAAATGTAAACAATGTCACAAATATTATACACGTTTTTATATACATACAAATGAAATAACATTATCATCGAGTTACACGACGAGAACATCGCTTATACTTAAAAAAATTCATCAGTGGTTGCTTATATTTGCTTGTTTCTTTGTTGTGAACACTTAAAGTCTGAAATCCTCATAATTTATAGAATTCCATTTACACAGTTTTTATTTTAATATTACAATGCGGCTTTAATTTCTCAAGGTTCAAATTACTTGTAATAAAATCCATGAATGTATTTTTAAAAACAGTAGAAAACATAGTATAAACTAAAAAAAAGATTTTAAATGTGAATATTTTAAAGAATTTTCTGAGAATTAAAAATATTTTTATTTCAATTATAAAAGTATACATTTTACTTCATAGACTTAAGTATTTAATTTTCTGTTTTTTTTCTTCCAAATTAGATCTACAGATTACGTCTTATTATTATAATATGAAATTATTTTTTTAGCAAAAGATCATTTTAAAAGGTTTTTGTGAAAATTAGAATTATTTGGCCAACTATTTTCATTTTTGAGCCACTGCGCGACGAAGATTTAAAAACAATTAGATCCGCGGGGCCTTACAAACGATTTAAATCTTGGAACAAATATAATAACAGTAATAATAATGCACCTAGGTATAAACGTATAGTATATTATGATAAACGAACAAAACGTGCGCGGCGTCACATATATTATAATACAAATGGTACGGCGTGCGTAGGCATGTGCCTACATATTATGATCACCACAACGGCGGGAGACGATGGTTAACGAACTCGTATTCTTTTCCCCAAATAAGCGATGGGAACTTCGTCAGCGTTCGCCTGCTTCAGCACGTCGTCTTCCGTGATCTTGACGAACGCGTGGCGGTCGAGCAGGGCGTAATAGATGCGGACGACGAAAACGACAAAGTTCAGCCCGAACACGAAGAACAGGTAGCACAGGTGCCGGACGAACTCCGAGGACCCGAGGACCGACGACTTGCGGACGGACACCAGCACTTCCTGCATCCTGCGTCCGTCTACGTAGCACGTGTAATTACCGGAATCGCCGGCTGTGACTTGCACCAAGCTCAACGTACCGAATTTGTCCAGCAACACGCCGGACACCACGTCTACGTCGGATTCGGTCAACAGGAGTCCGTCTCTCCTCCACGTCACCTGCGGCGTCCGCAGTAATATATATCGTTACCGTGTCCACGTACCGGAAACACATTGTCGCGATAATATTGTATATAATTACCCACTTCCCCCCGTTCCCCATTTACATTGAAGTAATCGCAGCGGTAAAATAAAAACTAAATAATACAGTTTATTATACAGAGATTGAACGCGCGGTCGACCGACCGTGGTGAAAAACGTAAAATTGTTGTACTACACTACGATTATTATTATGTGTGTCTATAATACCAATGCCGGACAAATCATTCGATTCTAGTAGCTGAGGCCTGAGTAATGGTTGAAATGCGTACTACGCAAAGAACAAGTAGATAAGGTACCATAATTACTCCAAGAACAAAGTGGCTTCGATGAAATACAAATTAAATGCAAACAATTAGCAATAAATTATTAAATGTTATAGTTTTTTCTCTCGTTATTTTAGTTTCCACGTAATGATATTGTAAAGAATGATTATGACGTAATACTTATCAATATGAACATCAAGGTTCTTTTCTAAAGAAACAAAATATCGCTGACAATAATACGCATTATTCGTTATGTTTAATTGTTTTAAGTTCAATTAACATAAATATCAGAATTAACTTTTTATAACTAATTAATGATTGCTACTCGTGAAGTATTGCTGCATTTATACGAAAAATATAGAAACACCTAACTTGAAAATTACTGATATTTGAAGATACAACTTTTTAGCATCACAGGATTGGAATATGAACAGAATATTTTTACGGCAGCACCCAAAATAAACTCAAGATAAAATGTAAAACGCATTGTCGTGACTATAGTAAGCACATTTTTGGAGTCGATTTGTTTTAAAAGTATATTACATTAGTAAGACTGTTTACCCATAAATAATGTTTCTTTATGTGATAATTATAATTATTTGAGGGGAGTCCTCTTTGTCACTATTTTCCTAGACCCGTTAAAAAAGCTAGTCCGACCTGTAGGTGACACCTCGTCCTTCTTCGCGTATACATTTATATATAGAGTGATCTTATAAAACTGCCGAGTCAGTTCTGATGATATGATATATTATTATACCTTCGCGTCCGCCGTCGCTTCGGCGCACACCAACGTCAAACTGGATCCTTCCTCCGGCACGAACGTGTTCCTGTACTTGGGAAACCGATGGTTTTTGTTTTTTTTGCAATAAGCGTAACACGTCTCTGATAGCAAGAAATCAGGGATCATGGACAGTGTTGTGGCCAAAGCGGTTGAAACTATTGTGGGTAAACCGACGACCGACCTGAAAGTTATTATTTTATATTTGGGTGGACATTGAGACAGGACGATGTATTATCTACACTGCATGCTGATACATCGGTACATGGATATGTCTTGTGACATATGAATTCAGTCTACATAATAATGATAGTAATAATAATAATAATAATATATAACTGTAATATAGTACAGTTATACAGTAAACAAGCGAATTCAAGCCATAGAGATAAAACAATGGTAACGCTCTTGATGTCTGAAAATTTTCCAAATAACTTATCGTGCTGTACAACATATCCATGTCAATATTTTCTTGTACATCCTGATTCAAACGATAATATAAGTGAATAAAAAAAGGATATCATGAGATTTTCCTTCTTCAAAAACATGGACTATAATTTATACTTTTAAATTAAAATCATTTTTCGATTTTTTTATTAAACTGAGTACAGTTCGACCGTTGAATTTTTCTCAACCCTAGTGCAGTTCGACCTTACCCCCGGAGAATATAGGTAGCGCGACCAAGCGTACCTGCAAGCCGCGCGCGTTCCGCCGACGAACCGGACCCGACAGGCGGCCCTCCGGTACCGTTTCCCCGTGCACCCGTCGCACGGACCCCACGCGTCCCAGTCGGCTTCCATTCGCTGCACTTGTCGCGGGTATCCCGCGGCCACCGGCGTCAAGTACTGCGACTCGTAACGCGTCCATCCGGCCATCGAATCGGCCGACGCGTTACCGGCCGCGGCCAGCCCTTCCGGTGCCGTCACCGGAAGCACGTCCAGAGCGAACTGCACGTGCTCCTCGGCCCCGAGGCCGGAACAAGTGTACCGGCCGACGTCCGACGGCCTCAGGTCCCGGATGACCAGCGAACGGTCGGACGTCATGTGCACCCGGTTCGACTCCAACGGGTCGGCCATGCCAAGCGCGACTTCTTTTCGGGCGGAACGCTGCGATCCGTCATCGCGATGTCTGCGGAATTCAACGGGATCACTACAAGGTAGTCTATCTACGGCGGTAGACGGGGCAAATTCCACGGCCTTGGGCGTTATACTATACACAGGGCCGCAGCTAGGTGGGGGGGGGGCTAGGAGTGTCTTTTGCCCCGGGCAGAAAACTTTTAGAGGTGGCAAAATATAAAAACATTTGACGTTGAAATGTCACGATAAATATACGCGCGTACCGCCGACTTATTTATATCGCGATAACGACGGTCGACGTCGGGTATCCGATCGATTTTGGATATGGCAAAGTGACATTACAATTAATATTTGTCACTGCAGTTCATTTATTCTGTGGTCTAGGTAATATAATGCTATCGGTAGTTTTGCAGCTATCGTCGTATTCCGGGAAAAATGTAAAACTAAAATAAATATTAAATATTTTAGAACTTTTCTCAAACTTATATTGTTATAACAACACTGCAATTTATTTGTAAACTGTTGGGGCTGAGTGATGGAAAGAAGGGTGGCAAAATTAGAGCTCGCCCCTCCTAGAATAATGTGTGGCTGCTATACATACGCGCTGTACGTTGGCCCTGGTCGGTCATCTCGAAATGGTACGCGACTGCGGCTATTATATATATATAAATCTGTACCTGGACGAAGTGTACCAAAACCTTGGCTCGCCCCGGTCCTTTTCGCCGCAGTAGCTGCACGAGAGACGGACGGCCGAGCCCAAGGGCGCGTCGACGATACGCGCGCGGTCCCGCACGTCGTTCGGCCGCGACCAAGGCCTGTCGGCGCACGTCGCCGTCGTCTCGTCCGGCCGCACTTCGTCATCTGCACCGCAGCCGGCGCGCAGCGAGATCACGGCGAGCAGCGGCAACGTACTCCACCACCGGTTTCCGCGTCTCATCTCGCCCACCCCTACGCCGAAACCAGCCCCCCCCCCGCCGTTCGTTTCCGCGGCGGATTTCGACGTCAAACGCGATGGTGGTGCGCCTGTATCATGGTGTCTCGCGAGACTTAATAATCGTGTAGACTTTACGATTTACGTAATGTACTTGTGTTTGACGATAAATGCGGGTGGGCAGTGTTGATACGGGTTAGGTTGTTGTTATATTCTACTGCTCACGTTTTCTTGGCAACGGCCGCGGCGAACGTGATGCGGATACGATAATAACACGTGTCGTCCCGATAATATAGTCATATTATAAATACACGCATCACGGACGTGTATAATATTCGTATATACGCTCGTATTTCGTCGTCGGTCAGGTAGCCTAACCTATATGACGTGTGCAGTGCATTTTTAAAACAATAGTCACGGTCAACGGCCTTCGATCTACATAATATTAATATATTATAATATTATGAAATATACGCACTATGATATACTCCCCCGCCCAGTGCGAGACGTGACGGATATCTGGTCGGTGGAGTGCATATACTCGTGATTGGCAGAAGCGACTAATTCCTACCGACTAGGAATTTAGTTACTCCATGTGCCATGTGATATAATAAGTCACTCGACTAATATTTATTCGACATATACTTACCTATTATTCAACTAATTTTTATTACTTGGCTATTTCGATTAACCATTAACTAAATTTACTTTTTTTACTTTTTTTGGTAAAAATAAAAAGTTGCGATTACCTTAAGTACGAATTTTATTTAAAGTATAAAAAAAAAACATAAGAAATGCTTACGCTGTAAATGTTTGTGCAGATTTGGTGTCCCCGTGAACAAGCTTGTATACGGTATGACTTATGACATAAATTGCACTTGGCCTTGTCCGGTTTATTTGGCTTTTTGGTAAAATAGCACCACACGTTTGAAGAATTATCGAAACATCAAAAAACCGTTTTAACTCTAGGTCATATGACAGTGTAATGATTATTAAGGAACTAAAGGGTACGAGATATTTATCTTCATGAAATCAATGTAAAATACACGCGACGACGAGTATGTTGAACACGTGCACCTGCAGTTGGTCCACACTATAATATAATGTTATCCCGGTTCGAGACGTGATGGACATATTTTTGATCGCCGGGGTGTACATGCACACGCGCGTAACAACCAGTGATTATTTTTCCCGCGGGCGTGTTGCGGGGGGGGGGGGGAGGACGGAGAAAAATTAACTAAATCTAGCTTTTAATCCAACGTAAAATATGAACGTCGAGAAAACGTATAGTCACGTACGAACGAAATTGGCCGGCTTTTTGTCAAATTTATAGTCTCCCTGCAGGTTTTCGAACGGTGCGAGTTGTCGAGAACAACAAGTGGCCGCGTTTATTCGTAGTAAGTGCGCGTGTGCTTATATACTCGTATATATATATATATAGAGGCTCTAATCGCGATCGTTTTGCGTATTAAAACAATAGTGCAGACGAAAACGAGTGGCCGCGCGTACCTCCGTTAATGATGGGCGTAGAGGAACCGCATGCACCTATACAGAAATATTAGTAACGACGCGGTTTTCTTTTGAACACAATGGCCGCGGACCGGACGCGTCGTCGTCGAGACACGGTTAAATGCGAATACCCGTTCGTGCGATGATATAATAACATCTAATTCGGAATGTCGGGGCGAAAAAAAAATCTCGAAAAAATAAAAACAATAGTGTTTGAAAAACATTATCCAGCTGCTCGCCGCACGTCCAGTGTTGAGATACGTATACACGTACATGCATATTATCATTATCGCGGGCACCTATACGCATTTGGGAGGATTTGGTTTTTTCTCAGCGAATCTGCGGGCGAACCGCGAGGACGCGTTTGTTTCTAACACGCTCCTCGTATGCCTAACCGTGTTATAGTAATTATTATGGTCGTTTTGGCTGAACAATTATTATTATTATAATAAAGACTCGCGGATTGCCGACGAATCGTAAGCCGCGTACGACGTGATAATATCCTCACTGTAATTACTATCACATGGTCTGTACACGTAATTAATTGTACGTGCATAATATACAGCATGAATACAATATATTTTCATATGTATGATGCCCGAATAAAACGGTGTTATAATATTGTTACAAGGTATATTGTAATAACACTTGCACAAAGAAAAAATATAAATAATGTATCTGTATTAATTCATCTGACGAATTCCGAAGAAAACGTGGGAATTTTTGAATTTTAGATTCTGAGTGAATCCAGGAATGCATTTCAGTTCGAATCCGTTAACGCGCGCATGTATATAGTTATAGTATCTCCGGCACATCTACCGACGACGTCAAGTACAAGAAAAGAAGAAGAAAAAAAAATGAAGAATTCGACCGGCACGATTACCATCAGGGATACCCTGAACACGATCTGATGAACGTGGATTTATCGAAATGCAAATATCTCTAAACGAATGTACAATATTATCGTACAACGATATGTGGCTCCTATACGTGCCCACTGATTGAACTGATTGTGTAGCCATTTAGAATTTTAGAGTATATAAGTAGTTTTTTTTTTGTTTTTATTCCCACCCGCGGTCGACAATAATTTAAACGCCGAGAACGATTTGTTCGAATGACACGTGAAGGGTGTATGGATAATAAATATCAAACAATTATATTTTTTTGTCGCAAGTCCGACGGTCCGCATATTAAGATTATAGGTATGCGTGTAAATAAACAAAACGTACAACCGTTTAGACTATCAGATCATTAGATTGTGTGATTTAGGGACTATATAACTAACCGCACGGAATTTTAACGACTGGTGGAATAATAATTTTTTCGATTAACGAAAAATAACATCATATTATAATGTATAATGTAATCGTAATCGCGTATTAATAATCGCGATTATTCAAATCGCAATACATAAACTATCGCTGCCAATGTGCTATTTAATTCAGTCGTGAATAATCAACGCACACGTTCAGCGAATAGTTCAACAGTCGATGTATAATGTTTCCCGAATATTCCTAAAATAAGCGCATTCTGCTAAAATAAGATCCACATTTCTGGCAAAACTATGAAAGCGTTGATTCATTTAATGCGTAGGTATTTAATCGGTGCTAAAATCATATTGTATATATATATATATATATAAATACACCAGGTGGCTATGTGTATTGCTCCAGAGCGTCTAAGATGTATACTCATTTGTCGTACTACAATATCAAATGCGTATAGTGAAAGTAACCACATTTTTTTTTTGTTAAATTAATAATATATGCACCATAAGTTCATAACTGTCGAACACAAGTTTTTAAGTTATGATAATGCGTACAAAATTGATTGTTTCGTATGATTATAAATAATATTAAAATATATCGAGCTGTAAATGGAATGTTCGATTAAAGTCTAAATCAAAAATAGTGGACGTTTATAAGAATCACGGATACGAAGTTTAGTAGCTTTAGAGTTCAAAATAGTCCGAAACAGTTCGGACGTATCCAAATACATAAAAAAAACTGTTATAAGACTCACCACTTCGGTTATAAGGCTACAACTTTTCCCAAACCCTTTTCAATTTCGCAAAAATGTTGGAAAATGTAGACAATTTTATTAACATTTAAAAAAGTTTAGTTTTAAAAAAATTATTTGTGTTGTAGACCGCATAAGTGGTTTAATCTCATTTGTCTGATAACTTATAAGTATTAAAATCTTTATCGCATTTCACATTTACCGTAGTTATTGTCATTGAAGTTAATCGTTATTTTAATACGAAATATAATTACGAGCACTATGTAGGCGGAATGGTCAAAACTAAACAGTTATAAATAACAAATGGGTCATATATCTAAAACCAGTGAAATTTGTAAAATAAAATCAAAAATGTACTTGAAATATTTTTTTTCGTTTTTCCCTCACTTCATTCGGTTATAGAACTCACTTTGTGCCGGTCCCAAAGTGAGTCTTATGAGCTGCGTCCACTGTTTATTATAATCACTATTGAAGTGAGTCGGAAACGATCTAGCATCGTTTAAATATTTGACTGAGATAGTGAGACACGTTTATGACGCAGTCGCGTAATTATACGAGTACTTACGTAAATAAAAAAAAAAACCTTTTTAGAAACCGGCAGATCGAATTCTTGAAGGGATTATATATGTATAGGTTTATTTGGACAGTCGTATACTGTGTATAATATTATCTTCATCTGTTGTACGGAGTGATGAACATTAGAATGATCGAATTAATGTTTGCGTGTTATTCCGTGTATATAGAACGATACCATGCGCATGTTCTGGACGACGAGCGACCGGGACCCGATCGACAGACAGTACACGGACGCGTTGACGTTGGGTAGCTCTTGGAAGGGCTCACAAAGTTTTCATCCCAGAGGCCCGAAGTTCAGACCGAACACGGATTACTACAAAAAATGGGACGTCACCATGGACAATGTAATCGATTGCTTGAAATAATACACGTAGTGCCTATATTATTATTATTGTACTCGCAGTGTCCCACGAGGCCACTACGAAGATATACCTATCGCGTATCTCCCGAGATAATGATGATCATTAAATTATTTTTTTCTATAAGACTCACAGGAATGCGGACCACAAAATATAATGTTCCTGTTTCAATTAAATTTTCGTGTTTTAGTAAAAAATTTCGAAAAATTTGAACATACCCATATTTATAGAGTTTATTCTTCAGGAAATGTTAACGTATCAACTTTTTATTTTCATTTACTTTATGATATTTAATTTTTTTTTTACCATACAAAAAAATGTAGTATACTACCATAGTGGTTTTTTTGAAACTATCAGAAAACGAGATAAGAAAATGGCAAAATATTATATTAATACAATATTATTATCTGAAAACTGAAATAATATGTTCAACATCTTGAGGTTGATTATAAAGAAAAGATGAAGCTTCGACATTATGTGCGAGTTCTATAAAAAAAAAAAATTTCATTATCTCTATTATCTCAGAAGACATCACAATGGTCACATTTCTGTGGGACACCTTGTACAAGGCTTAAACGTATCCATATACGAGTTCTGGGATTAATTACTGTTTTATTCGATCGTTCTACAGATGCATCTCAAAGACAACATCGACACTTTGTACTGGTGCAAGATCTTCAGAGCTCCCAAGATCAGCATGAAAAACCATATTGTCGGGGTGAGTTTATTTTACGTATTACACGTATAATTTTAAACGACGAATATATTATAAATATCAGCCTATATTAGTGGTTTTCAAATTATTTTTTACTAATTTGTACTCTTCACAAAATGTTCACATGTCTCGTCCACAAAACAACTATTTAAGATATTTTTGTTTTTGTCATTTCATTTCATCATCAATTTTATCTGATAAACTATGTTGTAAATGTCTACTTTATTTCGAATGCTATATTTATTTTCAGTGTGCCACGGTACCTAGTTTGAAAACCACTGATATATATATATATATTGTATTATATGTTTATTATGTGATATTGGTAAGATTACACATGTTATATGTATTATATTTTGGTATGAACTTATATGAACATTTCAAGTACCTAACTCGGCCATAGCTGGTAACGCGGTGGAGCTGGGGGAGAATATAGGGGGATTATACATTTTCATGCCATATATTATTATTATGTACTATGAGCCCGTGTCAGTTCTTACAGTACAGTACTAATTGTAATGCGAGCAATAAATTCGTATCTGTGTCCGTTGAGACGTGCCCGGTCACACGTTAACCGTGTGGACAGTTTTAAGCGCCGTAGCAATGGTGTTCGACCGCGCTCGACCCAGGGCGGTGAGATCAACTCGTTTACAACGTATTTTGACGCGTTAATGCCAAACACGAATGACTGCAGTGGTTTTTGAACGGCAATTATCGCAAACGGACAGCGGAGGAAGTATAATAATATAATATTGTGTAATGTGTACAGGTGATTACGTTTTAACTAAGGGCTATAATAATGGGAACACTCGTAACAATAATAAGGGGAAAAAGAGTAAGATTATCAAATGAATAATAATGAATAATTATTACAACAAAGGTGAATTTCATAAAAACGTCTGGACAGTTATATATTATATACTAAACGCTGCAAATAATAAAAGACTTCACCGTTTGCTGGTGGTCGTGTATTGTACTACGGTGATCGATTATATTACTTTGTTTAAGGGTTCCGCGAGGACGAGAATGATTGAGGGTTAGGGGGGTAGGGGAGGTGAGAATTGCCGTAAAAAAACTCCACAACTGATCAACCCAGATAGAGCAACTATGTTTAAACGCTTTTCTCGCGGTACCTATTAGCATAGAGCGCCGCTTCGTAGGGCAAGAAATGACAATTACAGTAAAACCTCTCTATAACGGACCCTCTATTAAACGGAATTCTCCTTATAACGGAAAATGTCAATAGTCCTAGTGCAAATAATATATAGATTTTACCTCTCTAAGACGGAACCTCTACTAAACGGAAACGGACAATTTTCGTAATCAAATTAGTAAAAATACTCTCTGTTAAACGGAAAATAAAATTATTTAAAGAGAAATTGCAGGTTTTCCTGAAAAATCATTTGACAGTATCGCTTTACGATTGTTATATTAGTTTGTTTACATACCATCTAAAGAGCGTGTAGAAAAGATTAGATAACCTATGTACGTAATTTTGTAAATATGAACACATTCGTCTTTTTAAGTAAAATATTTTTTTTTAATTATTAGTTTTAGTTCTTTAGTATTATACACAGAACCTTTAAATATTAAATCATACAATATAATCTTACTGTATACATTTAAGTCGTAGAAGAAGTACATATTTGCATAAAATATAATTTTTTAACACATACTCTATAATACATACATACAGTCTTGAAACTTAATTTTTTTTCTACCTCTTTATGACGGAAAACTCTTTATAACGGAAAAATGTTTGGTCCCAAACGATTCCGTTTTAGAGAGATTTTACTGTATTAACAAAACAAATGACACCTTTTTCTCCGCCGCAGTTCGTGCCCCTGCTGCACGCCGACACGAAATCTCTCATCCACCACATGATCATGTACGAGTGCGACGGCGGCCCGGACTCGATGGAGAAGTACGTGACGCTGAAGGGCGCCCAGTGCTACGGCAACGGGATGCCCGAGGATTGGAACAAGTGCGTGTCGCCGGTGGTCACGTGGGCCATGGGATCGGACGGTCAGTTCTTGCCGGACCACATAGGCGTGCCGATCGACGGCCGCGACAAGTACTACATGTTGGAAGTGCACTACGACAACCCCACGTTCAGGAAAGGTATGCGTACACGGTACAGATGTTTGGGCGGTTTTACGAGTATACTCCCCCGATTTGAGTGTTACCCCTGTAAACTCTCCGGATTTGAATGACCTGTAAATACTCTTCTTCCGGGTCTACTTCAGCTTACATTGTGTTAACTCTTCCGGGTCTTTTCCAGTACTGCCCGGAGGTTATAATATGAAAACTCTCCCAAGTCTGTAACAATAATTCGTCTGCACTTCAATACTGACGACTGTCGAGCTTCAACATGGTCTATAGGTACAAAAAAAAATAATAATAAGAAATCAATGTTCGAATTGAAAACATATTACAGTTTAATGTTTATTGATATTATGAATATAAACGTTTTTAAAAAAATTAAGTCTATAGATTATAGTAAATAAACAAAAATAATAATACAAACATAAATATAAAATGTATTGCTCGTTTGATTGTGTGTGCGGTAAACTTCAAAACCATAAAAAAGTGTGCACAATTCGTTCAGTTCAATACAATGTTGACCCGGGAGAGTTTACTAGTTTTGGAAATCGGATGAGCTTACCACCGCCCAGATATTTTTCATACCGAGTGAAAAACAAAAATTAATGCGTTCATTTGGACCCGTTTTACACGCGTTCTACGGCATTTTCAACGCTCGCGCGGACGCTTAAACTCTGGCAGCGCTCTAATGGCGAATGAAAATATTCCATTAAAACTGTATTCACTATTGTTACGTAATGTGTCGTGTTCGTCTGTTGTTACAGTGGTGGACAACTCGGGCGTCAGGGTGTACTACACGGACCATTTGCGGGCCAACGACGCGGGCATCATGGCCGTGGGCATGGCCGTGTCGCCGATGCACATCGTGCCGCCCAGACAGTCGGCCTACAGGACGGCCAGCCTGTGCGACAAGGACTGCACGAACGTCATATTCCCGGAACGGGGCATCAAGATCACGTCCGTCCTGCTGCACGCCCATCTGGCCTCCAGACAGCTCAAGCTCCGGCACGTGCGACACGATCAGGAAATGGCCACCATCGCGCAGGTAAAGTACACGGATACATGGGAATCACTTGGGTTCGACAGAAAGGAATTGAAAACAATTATCACAAGACGAGCACGTGCCGTCATCTCGTTTATCAGGGGGGGGGCAGAGGGTCCAACCCAGTGATGGGCAAAGTACGGCCCGCGGGCCAACTCCGGCCCGCGAAAGTATTTAATCCGGCCCACCGAGGGTCCATCGACATGGATATGTACTGTATAGAATAAAAGTATAATATAAAAAAATTCCCGAAATATTCTGAAAATGATCGAAGAAAATAGTTTTAAATAAATAAACAGATTGGCGCGGATTGTGCGCGGTCGTACCCTCATAGCGTGGCTTAGGTAGATACTACGATAATAGGTATATAATTTTTATTTTTGTTCATATTAATATATTTCCCGGATCTCGGTTTGGTGCGTCCTAAATCCTAATCGTAGTTTTCGTATAATAATATGTGCGATGTACTTATGTGTATAAGTTTAATTATAGTTTTTAAATTAATTATTGTTTAAGGTAAAAAGTAATTTATAACATTTGTGTGTAATGCTGTAATGTTTTTTATAATATTATGATTCAAAGTTGCAAGATGCAAAGCTGACACAAAATGCATTTTTGCTAAATTCCGGCCCGCCTCTAGAATTTCTTAGACTCTGTGGCCCCCCCATTAAAAAAGTTTGCCCACCACTGGGCCACCAACCTGTTGTGAAAGACTGGGACACCTTACGCGAGTAGAAATTGTCATGAGCCACATACGTCTTTATAATAATACATTTTACTGATAATTTTACCGAAGTGAGAAGACGCATTTTTCTCAATATTTAATTTGCTTATAGTTGAAAGAAGAAAATCATTTTTAAATAACTGCAATAACACATTCTTACTGTATACTCTATTGAAGCTATGTATACTATTTAAAGTTCGTTGTATTTTTGCTATGTTGTACTTTTATATTCTTAAATGATTTTTTTCTCAAAATACATTTTATAATTAATCGGCGGTTTTGAAACTAAAGTACCTAAGGCCACGGGTTCGACACTCCTGTCGTATGTAATACATGGACACCTCCTGCGAGGAAGAACGTAACTCAATTTTTTCTGCTTACGATTTAGTAAAAGAAAACCGCTTGTCCCGCCACTCTGTATATCATGTTATCTCATCACTGTTTCTCTAAGTACACGACGAAAGCCACCACATGCCTCAGAGGGGCGGTCGCCGTACTCAGCGGTGAGAGTAATGACGACGCAGAGTGACGGGACAAGCGTTTGTTTTCTCCAAGCCGAAAATCGATATCGCAGGTACCGAATAACGCGTTTGATATTTTGTTCGGATAAAAGAAACGGGGCCGCGAGTAGAAATCCATAGATCAGTACATCGTTTGAGGAAAGCAGACTCAATCTTCCCATGGACATTCCGTGTTGTACATTTTTTTTTACGACAAAAGATGGTCCGGGGAATCAAAAAACCTCCCTGTTGGTGTCGAGGTTAAGAAATGGAGAGAGGGGGTAGGCGCATATAGGACGTGAGTACAGTCGGTGTATATACGCGACGAAAACCTAGTGAATTCGGTGATTTCTCGAAAAATCGATACCGTGTGATTTTTCAAATACGTTTCACACCGGATCGCGATGGATCATTTTATATTTTGTCTACATCTCGCGTGTTGTTGTGCGGTTCGAATAATAGCTTACCGTCGCGGCCGCGTAAATGTTTTGTTTTTTATTTAAAGTTTTGAACACTCCGAAAAGGTAATGAGTACAGTTGTTATAGCTAGTGTTACAGCATTTGTATTATAATTTATTATTCAGCATAACAGAACTAAATAAATGTATAAAGTGGAAGAAAAGAGAGAAGAAAAGAGTGACGCAATACATATAATATAATAAAGGATTTATCACGCGAGGGCTGTTAGCTTAACTAATATTTATTACTTATTATATTTTTGAATTCAAGATGCGAATCAAAAGAAAGTTATAAGGAACACTTTGCTATTCGAGCAATCTAAAAGACGGCGCTTCGCCATAGGCTTAATTATATATTTTACGAGCATTGTGATTTGTGGTATACTTAAAAAGGACAATTATTTCTTGAACTGAAAACTACAATTTTAAAGTTTATCTTCCTTAGGAACGCTGGACAGGATTATTTACCGTTAGTTGGTTAATAAACAAAAGCTATATCGTAATTGAACTACCTGAAAGCGAATGATTCTAAACTAAATTCTGTAGCTATGATATCCAAGGAGACATCCACTAAATTATTATTTCGACGTGTGTGAGTAATACGAGTATAAGTACATAAATTATTCGAACTTTCGAGCTGCTGTTTAGACTAATATTTTGTACCTTATTGTATAAAAATAAAACGATTGTAGTTTTCGTTTAACGCTTAATGATGTATTTTTTTTTCGTCAACATTGCATTTGAAAACAAATCGAATGGATTTGATGACGTGTACTTTGGGAATTCGCTTACTAAGTCACGACCATCAATGGGCAAATCACGATTTTAGCGAGTTTCGGGATTTAGTCGATTTACTGTTAAAATATATTATATCATACGCCTCCTTCACCCTGCAGTGCACGCGTCAGGCAGAAATCGTGTACGCTTCGTTATGCTATGTGTCTGGGTTTTCCGCTATACCCTGTGTACGAGTACAACAATTGGTCTTAAAATTCATAGTACGTGAATGATGATCTTTCGATGTTGTTTATTCCAACATTTTCCCATTTTTTAATTAATTTTACAGTTTTACTTATACAACATGGTACAAATCAATATATTATAGTAACTACATAGACTATATTTTATAACCAATGGTATATGTATACAATATACATATGGGATATAAGGTTGGCGCGGTAGTTCCAGGAACTTATTTGGTAGGAGACCAACAATTCAAAAAAAAAAAACATTAAAACCTTACTGTACATACTTTGTAGCGTAACAAACTTCGATTTTTTCCCTATGATTAAATCGTATATACCATATACTTTAACAGTATTGTATGTAATAAATCTGTCCTTTTGCAGTTTTTGCGGATATTTAAAATAAATTAAAAATTATTAGGAAAAGGTTTGTATGCAGTGGTGGATAATCCATAGGGAAAAATGGATTTCCCCTGAGGGTCATTATCTTATATTATATCGGTGGCCTCCTTGATATTATTTCTATCGTTAGTCCGCGGATGGACGACACGGGTGTGGTAAGCGGGTTTGATACTGAAATTACATTTTTTTTTTAAATTTTGGTGACCCATTTAAAATATTTCCCTGTAAAAAAAAACTACCTATCAACCCCTGTTTGTATGAAACAAAGTGTATGGAATACGCGTTCGGGTTTAACTTGAGTTAATAAATTATACGGGTGAAAGCCAAAATTGGTCAACCATCGAGTTCGACTTAGGTGTTTTAAAAACTGTTACAATGGGTTGTATCACGCATTTGACGTATTAATGTAATACAAATACAATATTATATATATTATGTATGATTATGACGATAAACATTAAATAAGTATATTTATAATAAACAGGATGGACGTTACGACTACAATTATCAACAGGCGAGAGAATTAGCTAAAGAAGTCACTGTGTACCCCGGAGATGAACTGATCACGGAGTGCGTTTACAACACGGAAGACCGTCCGCAGCTAACGCACGTCAGTATAATATAATAATACCTTTGACTTATAAAGCACAACTTGTTCGGGTTATCTAGCTAGAGCCGCTAGAGGTATCAGCGCCCTCCCCGCCCAACTTTAAAATATTATTCCACTCGATACCTATGTGCTCTACCAGATAATATAACATATTGTACTGCAATACGTGCGCGATATTGAAGTTTTCTCTCTCTCAAGCTGTCTACTATTTACTATTCGTCCGCACCGCTGACAATATTATACTATAATAACGGACGTCGACGCGATTTTTCACAGGGTGGCTATTCGACCAAACAGGAGATGTGTCTGGCGTTCGTCACGTACTACCCGCGGACGCCGTTGGCCAGCTGCTTCAGTATGACGCCGGTGCCGTTCTTCTTCGAGACGTTCGGCGTCCAACAGTTTTTGGATTACAACATGGAAGGTGTGGAAAAGATCTTCTTGAAACTGGCAGACAGCACGTAAGCACAAAAATATGTTTGTTTCCTTTTTTTTCTTCTCCAGACGAATTATTTTAGGCAGTGTATTCGATCGTCCGTTACGTGTATTGTATACCTATGACAGGAGACACGTAGCCATGGGGGTGTTTCGGGTGTTAAAACACTCGCCCTTTTGCTGTATTCAAGCCGTTATATACTAGATGCTCTGAGTTAGGGACTACAAAAGTATTTCAAAACGTGTAGAAGTTATTGATATGATTCTATATATTCTTATATAATTTGATATGGTTATCAGGTTATCATTTATAACGCAGTAAGATGAACTAAGGGGGCGCAAAATCGGTACAAACGATCGTATTGTTCGGGGTCATCATAATAAATAATATGCTTTAAAATTAAATCAAATATTCGTCGCGTATTATAATATGTCCTCGCGGAGTGCTCATCTCTCTCTTTCTCGCTGCAGGACCAAGAAGCCGCCCACGCAGGCTCCGACGTCTCACGTGGCGCTGCCGGCTTTCGACGACGCGAAGACGTTGGACGAGCTCAACCAGGCGCACATATCGTACCTGATGAAACAGCCGTCGTTCACGATCGAGGACAACAACGAGCCGAACCTGTTCAAGGATCTGGAGATCATGGAACCCGTGGAATTCCAGAACAAGACGTTCCAGCAGCACTTGGACAACCTGCCGTGGGAAGACGGCCTACTGACCAGGAACATCGAGAACCGGCTGAACAACGGCAAACACATGACGTTCTGTCGACTGCACAACGATACGTTAGCACTGGTAAGTCGCACCGTGGTCTTCGTCCTGGACGTCTCCATAGCGGGTGTCGGGTGGTCAGAATGTTCACGTGACAGTGGTCGCAAAAAAAGTAGTGGTTCTGATTCGATGTTTAAAAGTTGACCGCTAGAAACCCCCGTTAACGGCATCTGTACATTTAAATGCTTTTAAATGTTGCAAATGATTTCTTATTTTACCAGGTATTTTAGTGTTTAATAAAAATAACTTCACTATCATATAATTTTCCGTATTTCGTATTTCTATATTGTAATTATCAGAAAATTGTTCTTATGAAATTCCGATCACCCGGTATTACACTCAGTGTATCTTGATACATTCTACACGGGCCTCGCTGTGACGCAACGATGATTTAATACTGGCAGACGACAACGTTGGCGCGTGATTCGAATAAAGCATTCGACGCGGCTTCGATAAAATACAGTAGTACCCATACAACGGATAACTTGGGTATAAGCTCCCTACCCCCTACTCGCCCCACCAAGGGTAAAAAAAAAATCTGTATTCCAATATAACTTGGATTACTTTAATATATAAATTTATTTATTATTGAACATAAGTAAAGCGATTTTATTCTATGAGGCGAGTAGAAAATGTTTTCAACAACAAAACATATTTTACTCGATTACCACCATAGGGACTCCGTTGATTAAAGAAAAAATTGGGGCGTCGAAATTTGTTGAACTCTGTAGGTCTTAGAAGTAAATTTGAGAGTATATAGGCAGTAAATAATAAAAGATAAATTAAAAATAACAAAAATTCTCACTGACTGTACAGAGTACATGTTATGTGAATATATACCTATTTAAAGTATTATGTTCCAACGAAATACTTGATTATGGCGAATTAGGTAGTCACTTTTGTTGTAATATTAAATTCTATTCTCATTCTAAATAATATAAGTAGTGTTAAAATATCTAAGTAACGAAAACAAGTTCAGTTACGGAGGCTGGTTCCAATGGGCCATGTTATAGAAAAATAGTGTAAAAAAGAGCTTTTATCTATGCAGGGCCGTATTGAGGTTGAATGGCATCCCTGGAAAATCGTCAAAAACGCGTCCCCTCCACAAATAAAAAAGTTTTACTAGAATAATAGCCACTCATAACTGCATTTATTTTCATCGATTTATTGTGAGAACATATTATATTTATATAATTTATTTTATTAAAATAATACTTTTTTTAATGTTCTAATCGCAGAAAATTCATCGATGATATTTTCACAAGAAATCTGTTTCACTTTAACATATCTTTTTCTATGGACTTAATAGCCATACTGGTTTAACGATGTATATAGATATATATAGATAATCTATGATTGTACTTTGGAAGGGTAAGGGCCGTATACAATATTGTCCGCACCGGGGCTCCACAAAACTTAGTTGCGGCACTTCAGTCACGTAGATACAGACATCAGTAGGGGTTTATTATACGTACATCATCATCATAATTATTATATTTAAAAGTATACTAAACTGCAGAAGAAGTTAAATAATTATATTAAACAATTATTTTAAGTCGTGTGCCAATTAATTTCTAGGCAAACATTTTACGACTTCGGGAGTCTGTACGTCGTCGGTGTCTCTATAATATACAGTGTGTCCCAGGTCTATTTGACTAATGCAATAACTTTTTTTCTATTCAATATTTTTTTGTAATGATTTTTAGAGCCCTGTGCTATAATTTGTATATCTTATACTTTATTTTATTTTTTTACAACAAAAATAAATAATTTAAATTTTGTATTTAATATTTTTCTAAAAATAAATTTGAATTTTAACACACTTTGAAAATTGTTTAAAAATTAACTACTTAACCAAATTAAAAGTTTTAAATGCCAAAATGGTTTTTAAACACTTATTTATGAAATAGCTATCTTGGATTATTAGAAAAATATTAAATACAAAATTTAAATTATTTATTTTTGTTGTAAAAAAATAAAATAAAGTATTAGATATACAAATTATAGCGCAGGGCTCTACAAATCATTACAAAAAACAAAACTTAAAAATATTGAATAGAAAAAAAGTTATTGCATTAGTCAAATAGACCTGGGACACTCTGTATAGTCATATAATATGTCGATACAATATATTCTAAAAAATATTATACAGTTGATTAAAAAATACATAAACACGTAGAATGAAATATTTCTATTATCAATGGTTTTCACGTGGCCACGTGGTTAGGTACTGTACCGTTTCGATGCTGATGCGCTATTTATTTTTTTGCAGATGATGAACACGTACGCGTTTCCTAACTTCACGGCGTACAAGGAGCCGTCCAACGGTGCGTGCGTGGCGTTGTCGAACAAGTTCCAAAACGCCGCCTTGACCGTGCAAAGTTCCTACTTACTGATCTTATTGAGTACCGCACTGATTTGTATACATTAGGAACAAATATACAGTCGTTCGTCGTATACGATGATAAGAATAAACCTCTCACACGCTGTGGTCTAGTTCATAGATTTAAGTACATTTTACCAAAGTCACGTTTTTCTTATTTTTTTTTTTTTGTACATAGTAATTGTAGTTTTTTTTTTTTTTTATTTATTTATATTATAATAAACCCATTATTTTGAATTTTGTACGCTCAATGTTTTTCGTTTTTTCGTTTTCCGCACGTGGGAAAATGATGTACATATTGGTACCTATGTATATTATACTATTACAACGTAACAAGACGCGAGTGCGTGTACACTCTTGTGCAGTTGTGTTCATGTTCGAAAAACTAAAACAGTCGTTGCACACAAGTCTCAAATAATTATTTACCCGTTCCCTGGCCGACAATGCGATTCAATTGGACGGTATCCATATCGTGGTTAGTCCACACTTTCCGATATAAGTACAAGTTAATAACTTTTGTAATTTGCATGCCGAAATCGTTTACAACTCGTGCAAGCGCATTATCTATTTTATATGTTTTTGAACAGCTACAACAACTTGCTCTAAAAATTATTATTCGTTAGTAATTTATTTTTGAGTTAAAAATTTAAGTTTAAATAATTCCAGTTAACATTGTAAGTATTGCATACAATTTGGAAAAATTTAAAAAATGCATCGACAGCATTGGCGCTCTCTGAAGTTTGTGAACTGCGGTGAATTAGTCTTCAAAACCTTCAATGAAATCAAATTCTCTGGAATATTCTAAAAATGCTTTTATATAAATCTCATCAAAACAAACAGAGCACGTAAATGACTTAAATTTTTCTTGACCAATCCAACAGCGTATAGTCGATGGGCCAGTAAATATTTATATACTGTTGGGGAATTATAATACAAGTTTAAAGCTAAATTTTTCTCATTTAATGTCCATCATGGACCACGCCTATTTTTTAGTCGCATTGCCTTAGAATTTACCTACGGAAAGTTATGAGTATTTATTTTGTTTATAAAATTCTTACGGTTGTCCAGACTACTGCATCTGCTTTTTAATTTTGTTATGCAAGTTAATTTATTATGAATTATTCTATTTTATTGTGGTAATTTAAATTTTCTAGGTGTATCTATCTCAATTGAATCATACTTCCTTTTCAAATTTGAGCTAGGCATTTGTATTATAAATTGTAAATATTATAAAAATCGACTATAATTTTACTATGGTAGTATTTAAGTACATGTAGAGCCGGGAAAGGTGAGCATTGAGCGCAAAATTTTATGTAGCCATTGAATCAAAGTAGGAAAATCATGGCCAGAATATTGTTTTAATAATATGTTAAAATCTGTTATTGGGTGGAAGTTGATTTATAATGCGTTTTAAATTGTAATAATACACTCCAGATTAACTATTTAAATAAATTTGTTATATTGATCGATGATGATTGGGTAGCCAATTAATACTGTTAACCGTAAAGTAGCATTAATAATAGATATAATAATATCCATATTGTTTTCGGACATTGTTGCTATCAATCAAGAACTTTGTGAAAATAATATTTGTATGTTATAAAAAAATAGTGTATTAACTTAACCCATTTCACAAATAATAAATATATTTTTATTTTTTAAATGATATTGACGTGTATAACAGCTTAAAAGTTGTTTGGGCCTAAGATGTACATGTTTAATTCTATATCAAATGTACATTAAAATATATAGTACACCATTCGTACAATTTTATAATATGGTATAAATAGACTTATATACGGCGACATTTTGAAGTGAAACTGCCTAAACCGGTCAATAACATAAAAAATGGCACTCACAAGTCACCTCAATATATTTTATAGAATGTTATAAATAATCAAGTCTTCAAAATTGCAATTAATTTATACATTTCTGACCATTTGTATGGATTGAAAAATCACATTTAAATTTTGAACAGAACATTTGCGTACAAATAGTTGTTGTCAAATAAATACATTTTCACTTGATTATTTGTTTATTGTAATAATCATTTAATTACATTATTGTGAGAGTAAAATTCAAACACAATATTGAATATAAACAAGAACATAAGTTAACGAGTTATTCAAAGAAAATTAAAATCCAAAAAAATAAAAACCACAAACGATTAATTTTTAACAGCAACTTTATTTTCGTTTAGTTGAGTCTGTGTAGCATCAGGTAATACTTCAGAACTAATAAGTAACATTTTAACTAAACCATCAATAGCTAACAATTTTTTCGTTAATAAAATTTCATTCTCCACAACAGTATGTAGTTTTGTCAGTAGAGCACGAATTTCAAGGGTGCAAGTCTCAAATGAATCCCAGTAACATTCTAAAACATAAAAATAATTCTGTTGTTATAATTTTTAAATTAAAGATGGTGATGGGCATAACTAGATAAAACTATCAACTAATTTAATTGTTCAAAAAGTTCTAGTAATTTTTTACTATCAAGAAACTATTAAAAATCAATCTTAAGAACACACTAGTCAATATATATTTTTTTATGCTCAGGGTTTTATTAAATTAAGTAATATTTAATTATGGAATTTTCAATGGGAACTATTAAATTTTATTTGAAATTTATACCATTCAATGGTTAAACTGTCCAACACTAATTAATGAGTACAGAAAGTGAATAAAAATGTACCTACTTATAAATTTTCATTTATGATGAAATTGTATAGTGTAATAAAAAAAATAAATAAAAAATATAAGAAGGATCAATAATTTTAAACACATTTATTAAATTAAAGAAATTTGATTAGAATATATAATTACTTTAAAAAATATTAAGATTTTTTAGGAAAGGGAAGTGTATTCAAAATTCAATTGAATACAACATCTTAATAAATAAATATTTATAATTTACTTACCAATAATTACTGAAGCTACATGTGTCAGTGTTTTAGATAACTTTCTAACACCAATATACCGAATAACAAAATTCAATAGTGATGCTAACTGTTTTGAATTCCTACCAGCAATTGCTTGTTCTAATCCGTTTCTCCTAAAAAATGAAGAAATAAACAAATAAGTATCATATAACTATAACAGCCTTAATATAAGCAACACCGTAATATGTTAAATACATATTCTTATTAAAAACAGAGGAATAAGTATTGAAATTAATTATTTACCTGCACAATTCATCAAATACATAAACTGTTACATGAGGTTTCTTGAAAGCAACAGCATGAACCAAGACCAAATCTAAGGCTTGACTATAGTTAAATTTCCTTAAAGCATTATCAAACTTGCTCATCTGATCTGGTTGCATTATTGGCACAGACATATCAATACCATCAGAGTGGACAATTGCTGCAGCCCTTGCTTGTCTCTTTTTGTTTTCAATATTATGCTTAACTGTTGTATCACGTTTAATTATGTTGACAATACCATCCACTGTTCCTGCTACAATTGTTTTATCGTCTCTCTATAAATATTTATTAACTGAATTAAAATAACTTAATGCACTAAACCAGTATAGGAGTACAAAGATAATGTATCATAGAGAATTCAATATATATTTTATATTTTATAAGGAAGGAATTTAGAATAGCCATATTTCTACATGGACTCATTTTATGTAACACTTTTCACTAGGTTAAGATTTTTCTAAAAAATATCTCAAATTCATATCTAAATTTGAATGTAAAATGTAAAATAATATATACTAAAAAATATAGTTTAAAGGTAAGTATTAAGTTAAAATGATCTAAATAATAAAACTATAACCAAATATTGTTAATCACCCAATAAATAAAAACAGATTAAATTGTCATGAAACTGTTATAATATCTAAGAAAAATAATCTAAAATAATTATAAAATTATTAATAATACATAAATTATGGGAAAAAAAATTGGATTAAAATTCTATTACTTTGAACAAACTAAGATACTTACACTTATATCAATACTGAGTACCGCACTTGGATAAGTAATATCATGTGACAGTTGGAATGTTGATACATTGTAGATTTTAACATGTTTGTCCAATGAAGCAGTTACAATAGCTGAACCTTGTTTAGCTAAGCACAATGCTGTTACAGTCTTATGGTTCTGGGTAAGCTTAGCCAATAATTTTCCCGCTAATACATCCCATATACGAACCTCAGTACCACCTAAAGGACAAAGAACATAAGGCATTCATTTATTTGGTTTTTCTTTAGATTATATGACCACAGTGTATGAATAAGAAAAATCAGGATTGAATTGTATAGGAAAATACAAAAGAATTACCTGCAGATATAAGTAAGCTGCCAGAAGGTAGAAACATTAGGCTTTCTACAGGTGCTTCGTGGTCAACTGACATGGTAACAGATTTGGTTCTTGAATCAAACATATTAATTTTTTTATCGTAGCCACCAGAAACAACTATATTTTCTGAAATTGGGGAGACACATCCAGCTCTAATATAATCCTAAAATATGAATTACATTTTCAATTAGAATGACATTAAAATAAATTGAAAATCTTGAAAACCTACTGTATGATAACCTTCATAGTGACCACTTATATGTTGACTACTTATATCCCATAGGGATACTGTTTTGTCATCTGAAAAACTTGCAATATGATGACCATCTCTGGTGAAAAATGTACGGTGAACAGCTCTAAACCGAAAAAAAAAATTCCAACATAAGGTAAGTAATACTTAAGTCGCAAGATCACAAAACTTACGCTTTATGTCCTCTAAACTGTCTTAGCATGGACTTTGTATTAACTTCAAACAGTCTCACAACTGATTCTTCGCCACCAGCACATAATAATTGACCGTCGGAACGAAACGTTGCGCCGTAAGCAGCCTCTTTAAACTTGTTTAAGTTTTTCGTGACCACTTTGGTCACCGGGTTGTAGACTTGCACCTGAATAACAAATGACGGTGTTGAAACATACAATAAAAATATTCGGTCTCGAGCTAAACACTCACCCGTGCTGAACACGAAATTGCAAAATGATAAGGTGCACGTCGTGAGAAATTGACATAGTCGATCGGACCGAATTCCTTGACCAGCACTGGACTCTGCAGACAGGGAGGGAAGAAAATTATTTGATTAGTTGAAGGAAATGTTGTTGTACGAAACGTTTACCGCTACTTACGGTCAATTTCTTCCAATAAGAGTCTTCGACGGTATACGAGTCGCTGGGGCGAGCGAAAGGCTTCACGAATGATTTTTTAAAAGAAGTCATGGTAAATTGTTAAAATTCGATATAATATAATAAAATAGTCATAATATCGAATAAACGCACGATGAGTAAACGAAAATATCGGCACGCAACGTCTCAGCGAGTGTTCGGTATTTCGGTGCGACAAGAATATCTATTTTGAATTTATTATTTCATTATCAAAATCACAACATTCAAAACATGTTAGCACATCATAACCACAAAATCACAATAATATTCAATCGGTCGTAGCAGTGCGACCAACAGTTTCTCGGCGGCTTTCGTTTTGTACGTCGCGTACGCACTGCAAATTCTTGGTTCGTACTTCGTAACGTCTTCCGCAGCAATTACATTTTTCTAATTTCCTTCTTGGACTTCAGGCAGTCAGGACTCAGGGTGGGGGTTTTGGGGAATTGGTGCATTAACGGGGTGTTGAGCTGTGTGGGCCTTCGACGGCTCTCCTATTTTGTTATCACTTATCGGTGAATACGGAAAGGAAAAAAAAATGCAATCAAACCACCCGATGAGAGCCCATTTAGAATAAGTTCAAACTTTTTTTTTTATCCTTAATAACTTGGGCTTGTGAGTTCATGCATTTGCATATCAATCTTGCTAAGTCGTATTTAATGCTAAGAAATCCATTTCAAGGTACTGTGCTTAAGTATATGAAATTTGATGTTGCATATTTTTGCATATTTAGAGGTTTTTTAACTATTTGGCATATTTATGCATTTTTCTATTTTATTGTGCATATTTTTACAGACATTTACGTCGTACGTAGCCCGCATTATAATATGAATGGACATTTTTTTGTTATTCCAAAAATTACTTATAGTATTTTTATTTTTTAATCTACATATTTTTGATACATATTTTTAGATTTTTAGTGCATATAAATGCATATTTCTGAACTTTTAAAGGCATTTTAAATGCATATTTTCTCAGCTTTTAGTGCATAAGTGTATACTTATTTAGGCATTTTTTAGAGCATGAACTCAAGAGCCCTGTTAATAACTAATTTTCAAATTATCTGGACCGAACGAGAGCTGCAAGTTGGCCACTTTAGCAATAATTACATGTCTATTAGAAATTAGAATAAACATTTTTTCGGCAATACATTTCGTTTTTACCGCGTGTTACAGTATTCGTATCGCGTATTCGCGTATACTCAGGGTCGGCCTGCCCACAGCAGGGGGTCAGGGATTCCTGCGTGGACCCTAGCCGTGAAATAGTTTTTGGGTTCCCTGTTCAATAATGCCAAAATATTTATATAATATATCACTATATGTTAAAAAATAAATGACTGAAAAAAAAAACGATTACATTTTATTAATATGGAAGAACTTTCGATGAACTATTTAATAATCTATAATAATATATTGTTTTTGAATAATATACGTTATAATACTACCGATTACTACAGTAATCTGTGAAATAGATTTTTTTGACTAAGAAAAAATCTCTCAAAATATAATCACAATTTAATTTTAATTTTAATAGAGGAAGATTTAACCGAAAGTCTGAACAAAGAAAATATAATCAATGGCATTTCAAATTCAGCTACCGAACTAAAACGACTACTTCAATAGTATGTATAAATGTTAAAGGAGTTCACATAACATAATATCATAAAAAAATAGCGTACAATTTTGAATTTATGTTTATGTTTACATATATTTTATTTTATATAAATCACTAGATTTTAAAATAAATACATTTTAAGAAATATCATTGATAATATTGTGATCTCCTAGTTTTATTTTTTTTCTCATGGTCACCGGGCCCTAGGAAAAAATCCTGCCTAAGCCCTTTGGTACCCAAGTTGACCCTGCGTATATTGTGCTTAAAATCAATTAATTACTCGGTAATAATACTTAACTAGGTAATATAACGAATCTACGGTGCCTATATATTTTTAATTTTTTGACTCGGCATACACTTTTTACATTTTTCAGGCCTAGTCGGCGTATACAAATGTTCACTAAATCATAATATAGAAAAAAAACCAAAAAGATACATTACAGGTACATTACTAGTAGAGACAATGAATGAAAAATGTTTTAAATGTGCGTTTTTTATACTAGATGATCATTTTTTAAATCGAAATCGGTCGTATATATATTTGCACATATTATTATACTATCATACAATACGGGAAAGAACTTTCATTTTAGAATCTAAGTGAAACGAGAAGTGTATTGGTTTTATTATGATGTAAATTATTCTTTTTTTTGTGACTGTGTACACGATTTCGACTAGAAGGATTGCTCCGATATAAACAAACCGGGTGATTTTCTGAAAGGAAATTTTGTCTAGTAGAAATTTAAAATTTAAAATTTAAATACATTTTGATTTAAACTTCGTTTAGTTGATATTTGTGGAGCTCTTTTTTTTGAATTTCTCATCAGTTTTCCGAGTAATTGAGAAAAACAGAGAAGAACATGCAAAAAACTTCAACCGAGATGGAGAATCGGACCCTGCACCGTATAGTAATTTCGTCACACGCTATCTACTTGTTTATTTTTCATAGTTTACAACATTTTGACTGTATGAAGTAACTTATAAGTAAATTGTGCTAATTACACAACAGACAATTGATTTTCTTCCATTTTTCAACTAACTTGATAACCTGTAGCCTGTATACGTACGTAATGTTATTTGTGCGTGTTTTGTTTTTGGCAAATTGATTTCTGTGCCGGATAGAATAAGTAATCTTTCCGACTGAGGCCGGCAGCGTTAAAAATCGTTTAACAGTTCCTACGCGGTCACGTGCGGGTAGTAGGCACATCAATCGATGTGACTTTGCGATCGCAAGAGCGACGAAAAAATTCGAACACCTGTTTATCAACAGTACTATAGTGATCCGAATCCAATTCGTTGGTTAATATCATTATTTATTAGTATTGTACGTCGACGTTTCTACGTTAGTATAATTTATACATACATATACGTCGACACCTCGTACTCATACGATTATAATTTTTAATCTAAAAGAGAGAAAAGTTGGGAAGAATAAGAGGCAATACATACGGCTAGATCCGTCACCGTGACTTATGGTACTGCTGACACGGTCACGTCTTGTAAATTTGGTATTTTGTAAACACGCGTTTTATTAAAATTGCCTACATTACACCCCTTAAGTGGGCGTACGACATCATCTTGTACAGTTGTACATCAAATTGGACGTCATATACAATAAGCAGTTATTGTTGTCAATGTTGTCAGTTATTTTACGCGTCGAAAAACGGTTTCCCTCACCGCCACTGACGCCCACTGCAATGAATGATAAAGCAAAATGTTATTATATACGTTTCAGCGTTATTCAAAGTAGATTCTACACTAAATTTTTTAAAACGGTATAGATTTATATAGTGCGTTGAGCCGTTGATCTTTATAACTTATCAGCAACTATTGAAATTATCGGTTTGAGATTATAGGCGAAATGTCCGGGGGTGGTGACTTGGAGGGGATTTTCTCTTTCAACACTAGAAAGTAGAAGCTTATAAACTATAAAGTATTCCCAAAAATATACATCGACAATTTAGTAACAATATTTCTTTATAAGTCTTTCAGTCTTTGTCATTGTATATTCTTAAAAATGTTATTTTTACTTAAGTTTTAAGTGTAGGTATAATGAATACCAAAAAAATGTTAATTGAAACGGCCTGGTAATAATTCATTTCAAAATCAAGTTTTCTTTGTACCTATAACCTACAGGTAGTTTAAAAACGGTAACTGCATGTTGACTGTATACTTTCAGAAATTAGGTCAAGATCCGATTAGTTTTTTGTGGAACATTACAAAGTACATTTTTTATTTTGTCATGTAACTGTACATAAAATGTAGTTAGTTATTCATTATGTTTGGTTATATATTGCATGGGAGTGTTAATTAATCATTTCTATACGGGGAAAAATGAAGTTCGGACTTTGAAGGAGAAAAAAATCATTGTCGTGTTTCATTTTTGTCAGTGTTCCCTTAAAAAGTCCAATTATATGTAAAATTTGTCTACGCTAAATCACGACACACGATTTAACTGCATTAGGTATAACGACCCCTGTGCGAAGCGTACACGGGCCATCTGTAGTATAGTATAGACTATAGTATGAGAAGGAGAGCATCGGAACAGTTTTGTCGAACACTATTTCCATTATCTTACTAGGTAATAACTGTATCATACTGCTCTAGTGACATTAATTATTGTCACCATTATTATTCGATTGCGTAAAATATTATTATACTCGTATGTTCTATAATATCGCGTGTGATAATATAGGCAGTAATATAATATTGTTGATGGATTTGCGAATTCAAGTGATTTCAGGTACGACTTTTGTGTCACTATGTAAACGATTATTCGTACTAAATCTGTAGCAATCATTAGGGTAATGTAATGTAATTGCAATGTAATCTCAGGTAATGTACATGATGGTCAAAACGTGAGCGGCTAAAAAATGTCCTGTGTATATACGTAATAATATATGTAATATGGTCTAGTGTTCGGCGATCAAATTAATCGAATACCATTATTATTATTATAAATGTATAACTCTCGAAAGATCATGGGTTGATCATAACACATCGTTACGTTATTATTTATCATGTTAATACTTACACTTGGAAACCGACAGTAGGTATTAGGTGGTGTACGTGACTGTATAGTGTTGTACACTCATCCACCTCGTGTAGATTATTTTGGTGTTCGGACCAGTTAGACGACTAATACGGATTCTGGTTTAGGACTGGAATATTGTTATTTGGTCCGAGTACTGCATGTCTGTCAATTTATCATTTATCGTGGGTCTAGTAGTTATTTACACAAGCGTATATTAATAACATGCACAAGTGTATCCTTTCTTCGAAGGACCAAGAGGGTTCAATACGTTGAACCCATCGTTCTCGGTCACCCGACTTGTATATTATTTAGAAAATTAAAATAAAAATACACCCGTTCTGACCTATTTTCTTGTTACTAATAAATTATACATTTCCACTTTATTTTTCGAATACCGTAATCGTTTTATGATTTAATCAACCACCGAACACGTTTATAATATGTTATACAGTCATATCGATATTATAATTTATTGGTATACGTACTGAGTTCGACGAATAGCTCGAACAATTTTCGGTTTACGTCGAGGCTGTTATTATTGAATAATGACCAAGAAACCGAGTAAAAATTTATGGAAAACTACAATTTTATCGAAATTTCATTACTTCAATACATTAATACGTACACAATACATGGTGCGACAGAGATACCGACTTTTAATTAATATTCGACCGTCACTTATTTATTCTTTATTTTTATATAAAAAATAATAATCACAATAATTACGGTTGAAATCGTTGTCAAATAGTTGATAATGAAATAAGAAATTAGATATATTAATTAATCTTACAAACTTAACTGTGAATATTAATACATTAAACTTTAGAAAGATTTTATTTGTAACGAGTCTTGCACAACAGTTATTACGCATACGGTATTGTTTGATAGGTTCAACGTCGAGTTGATTTGCACTTAAAACTCTAAAGTATCCCAAAAGACAAATATATGTCATTTACCAACCATGTACTACGTTTGATGTATAGTTGGACATAGTCATGAATTATTAATTGTAACGTAATTCAGGACATTCACTTACACAGTATAACGTTCGCAATATCATATTTGTCACACTTGGAATTTTTTCGCTAATCATTAAAACTTTGTTCTTTGGGATGGTTTTATAATAATGCGTTTCTCATAGTTTGTTTTTGTCTTCATTAGACTAATGTATAGATTAGACTCAATGTACAGGAGTACGAAAGCAAAACTAATGAAAAACTTTTCCATGACTATATGAATAATATATGATTGATTACGGTAATATGTTTTGTATTAAATATTAATAATCAACTTTCTTCCATTTTCTCAATATAAAATAGATAATTATTATAAATTTATTTTAGGTATAGATGGAAAAATACATTTTGATGAATTAATCGGCACTTATATGTGGTAAGAATTTATATAAAAAAAGTAAGTGCGCTTTAAATAAATAAATCAAGAACATTTAAATATTTTATAACACTGAGCTATAGTATTCGTTTGGCCTAGATGCCTAGTGGGCTACTTGGGGATCGTTATGTTAACTTTCAAAATGTATTTTAAGTAAAACAATATATTCTTAACTTTGGATAAGATGGTTTAATATAGGTGTAGCCAAGATTGGATTAAATTTTCAAGATAAAATTATTAGTTTTACCAATATAAATGGCAGCTCGAACAAAAGTTAACATTACTTATAAATTGTTTTAAATTTCGAACAAACCGAAGAAAGCAACGATTTTGGTCTTGCCATCACGTTGTATCCGATCAAATTTCCAGGTCATAAATCTACATTGAAAGTTTCAATTCTCATAGTAAACGTTAGTATTTGTTTTGATAAAAACAAAAATACAATTTTGTTTTATGGTCAGAGAATATAACATAGCCCTGTGGATTTTTATAGTTTTTAAAATTTAAAAAACCATGACGTATATGTACTTCAGATAATATTTTTTTGTTTTTACGGTTATTTTAAAGCAATTGTTTCTCAGTCATATAGTCAATCATCCAAACCTAAAGCCTCGCGCGGCGTATTCCGTTACGGATTAAGGATCGGAACTAGAATTGAGAAAAAATCATAAGATTCGAAGGCAGAAAAGATATAAAAATAAATTATACTGTTGTATATACGGTATAGGTACATTATTATAATACGTACAATATGACGTTATAACCGACGGCAGCTGTGTGCAATTTTTTTAATGTAAGTAATTAATCGTGCACATGTAGACCTGTGGTTTATGCGCTTATATAGTGGCCACATATGGGACCATAGAAAATAAATCGCTATGCCAGGAGTCCAATTACGAGGCGGATCGCAAACATTGTTTAATTAGATTACACGCGTTAAAAAAAAAAAAAAAAATAATAATTTGTTATTATTATGCTTACGTTTATTATACATTAAACGTTTACGCGTATATTATAATAATAATCCATTCAAGTATATTTAATTTACATTTATTGTCGACGCGAAATTTATTATAAAAATAAAAATGATCGAGGTGCCATACAAGATAAACGTCACTTTAAAAAACGCTGTCACATCTATATTTACTGTCCTGGTTATATTATATTATATTTGCTTTACTGCAGTCGCAGCTAGTGCATGTGCAATGATCATTATTTACTGTTTGCACTTCAAATACGACGATGGAAATAATACAATAATATAACCGTGTATACTAATCGTACACAAATTATGCAGGGTATTTAATTTATATTTCCTCACAAGTCTTTGCGACGGACATTTCTATAATTAAAAAATTAAAAATAATACCCGGTCTGCTAACGTCATTTAATTTCAAATCATCAATTACGACTTCAACAATTAAAACGTTAAAATTCCTCTAAACGTTTAGAAATCAAAGCTTGACATTTTTTTTTTCCAGAATACTATGCTTATTTTAATCGGTCGGACGGAATGATGCGTACATACGCAGTGCGTAGGGTTACGGGAAAGAGAAACGGTTTTGTGTAATATAAATGTTGTGCAGTGGAAATATATTTACGACGGTTAATTGGTGCTATATCTACTGCTATTTCGGTGTGACAGTTGTTCTTAAATATCACTATACTATAGGTATAACAGTATGTTCGACGCACGCGTAATAATAGTCTCTCGATCTGATAGTTTCTAGTACGACCCTGAGAGTATACAATATTATTTCCACAAACATCAGCATAAATATCCGACCGTTTAAGAGTACCTCGTACTCGAGTTTAGTTTTGTGGTTTAAGTCGTATTACAGTATAGCAGTGTTGGGCACCAGGTGCCTACATAAATTAGTTTTGATCCTTGCTTTGTTTTTGCAAATTAACTTCCGCTTTTATTTTTACGTATCGCCAATTCGTTTAATACGTTTTCTGGTGCATATTTTCACAGTTCACCCGGGCATTTTTCTCGGGACGATGCACTCGCGTTTAGAAATTACACGCTGCACAACGCTGTACGCCGCGCATTAGTATCTATAATATTTTAAATGACACTCAACGTTATTCAGCGAAAAAAAAAACAGTTGTATAGAAAGCACTGCACATATAGTATACAGGTCGTGTAAATGAAATAATAATAATAATAATAATAATAATAATAATAATAATAATAATGTTAAGACGTGTCAGTAGATCAAACGTATTATAATACGCTTTTTTGAATGTTCATTTTTTATACAAGTCGACGAACAAATTACAAACAGTGTTTTCGAACGAAACCGTATTTGGTCTGATGACCATATTATTATTATTATTATTTCAAACCATTGTTTGAAAGAACGTTTAATTTTTTTAGTATGATATTATATTATAGATCCTCGTAAGCCTTTTGGATGTAACGTGTGAAAAAATAACCATATAATATTTCATTCTAATATTGTTTGCATTCAAACCGAATCGATTTCAATTTTCAATGCACAAGCAACAAGTGTCGGTTAAAAAAAAAATCGATCAGTACAACTGTTAAGTGTAAGCTTAGTTTTTCTCTACAAAATAGCCGTGTTTACGTAACATATTGGTATATTTTGCGACGGTTATTTATGTTTTGTTGAAACGTATATATTATGTATATTATGTAGTATACATATTGGCAAATCAAAGTGTCAATAAATTTCTAGTTTCTTCTAGTACATTTTATTTTAAATGTAAGTAAAACCGTTTAACAGCCGTCATTATATTGTCCAAATAACATAATTTGCTTCGAGGGGATTGCAAGCCATTATTTTCTTTCTTTTTCTGTTATACGAGTAACATAGGGATTTAGACGTTTCCTATTTCTAACATAACGATCGATCTATTGAAGGGATAAGGATTTCGAAAACTGGTTTGAATTCGTCAAAAAGTCTTTTTTATATCGACTTTCTCACATTTTTTAAATTTAAATATAAACATAACGAAAACATTTAATTTTTTTATTTTTAGATTTAAAATATTTTGTAAAACTTTGGAAGAAAAAATCAAAAAAGTGGAGTCGACTTTACGTTACAAATAATTTTTCTAAATCTCTGTCGCACAAATCGATTGATTGGCACGTTAAGAAAATGGCAAACGTCTAAATCCCTATGTTTCACGTGCGATGGGAAGGGAAAGACAATAATTATGGCTCGCGATCCCCTTATTAAACGTATTCGCTTGATAATAAATAATAATAAAAAAAAAACTATATAATGTTAATTTAAGATTAAAATCATTTGATATCATACTATCTACGAAGCTGACGATTTAATCTACTCGCACTTTGTGTCCTCGACCATTTTACAATAGCTAATAATACTTTCTTACTTACTTTTTTTTTAATTTTCAACGGAGTACAAAAAAATTCGTTTATAATCCGCGCCTCGCGTGCGTCAAGACATATTTGAAAACTACACCGTGCACCGGTTCCGGCGGACGGCCGCGGTGCAGTGCGAAAAGCCTTCGGCGACCGGACGCTTGCCGACGGCGTTTGACGCGAAACAATATACGAATATTATACGATGCGCGATCGGTGAATAGTCAAAACGATCGGTCTGTATATACCGAGTGATTGAAACCGCAGGTATCGCCGGGCCACGATATTGTTGTACGGCCGAATAATAGCAGCACGACGATAACGTCTCGTCGTGACGTTTATAGTAATTAAATGTTTTCGATCCGCGCCGATGGATCCGAGTAAATTTATTATTAATCGGCCGCGTGCGTCGATATCGTCGACCGAGAGCCGCGCGGTGATCACCGGAGACAATACGAAGGCGCGCACGTGCGATCGTTTCATCGGAACACCGATATTGTCGCGAGAAAGCGAAATGACCGCGCAGCGCGTGCGGAAGACGGATTTAAATGGCACGCGGTCCACAGAAATCGTTTCTTCGCACTACGATGCAACGTCGATCAACAATCGGTACGATCGTATAAGAACACCGCGCGCTCATCATCGCTGACCGTCATCAAGCGTTTTCAATGGCCGATTATAATTTGTAGACGTGTAATATACGTGTAGGTACTGTTGTTTGCTTTATTGCAAATACGCGCCGGTCGCGGGTTCTTTTTTTTTTATCGTATTCCTCGGGCACAAAACCGTTAACCGTTTCCGTTTCGCCCGTGCCCGCGGTGTTTTCGATTAACCATTACGCCGTGCTACTATTATAATACGCGCTCCTCGGCAGGATGAAGAAATCAAAATCAATCGTACATTTGCGCCACGTGAAGTACAACAGGTACTATACGGGCTACGGACGGTATGGTCATTATAATCGATTTGCTTCCGTGAACTCTCGCGTGAGCCATTATATCGGGTCAATGATGATGATGATGACGATGACGATGGTAATAATAAGGACACAAGTTAAACGGGGTTCACGGCAGCGAAGAATAATCGTAGTCGCGAAGGATATCGTTATTGTATTGTTATAGGATGCGTTCGACGAATTAAAATAAACACACATCGTTCATCGAATCACGACGCGTTAACCGTTGATTTCACTGTACTTAACTATACTTTTTTCTTAATGCATTGTAATAACACACTGACGGTAAGTCATCTACATCGAGGACCGAATTGAGGTCATTGCGGGCTTGAGGTTAATAATTTCTGTAAAAAGTAAAATCAAAATAATTAACGTTGATCGAATGTATACTGTTGTTATTAATGATACAGGCCCATTTTTACGTAAAATCGTTATTGACCTAAAACGATGTTCCCGTCGGTATAAACATTATACTACAATAAACAATTTCACCTGGCCACGGTTGTCATACCACTTCTCTGCAGGTTATTATTTTTTTTTTAAATTTTCATCAATTTTATAATACGTTACAGAATAATGACAATATTTTTACTTTGTGTACGTAGACGTTTGTTGAAATAGTTTTCTAAAACTCACCGTCGTTCGCTTCAGTGTTGGAGACCATATACAATGTACGAATATTTAGTTCTGTACAGCGGCCGGAGCGCTGCAAGTATTCAAAACCTCGTTACTAACGCTAACATTGAAATGCTATATTATTGTTGTACAACGCGAAAAAGTTATAATGACATGTATAATACGTATTATACGCTTTTCGTTTTTTCACAATTACAACACGAAACGCTTGAAGTTGATCGTAACGAATAAGTTCAAACAAACAATATAAGCCGTAAACAATATTGGCTGTTGGAAAAAAAACAAATTGTTATTATGTTGCGTTTTATTTATGGTTTTTTTTTTTTTCTTACTTATAGCTACGAAAAAGTCATATTATTAAAACTATAAACGACATATTTAATTTTAATTTGTTCACCTTATTGTAACGAGAGAGTTGTTATTTTAATTAATTTACGTACGGAGAAAACAATTACGGAAAACGTTATGTTTAAAACATAATTAAATCCACGTAAAATTAAAAATAATAACGCATACAATAAAACATATACCTAATACGGTTTTCTTCTTTTCTTCGCATAGTTGTACATTCGTATAGTCGTGTTGCCGGCTACATCGAATACGCGTATTTTACATAACACACAAATATAGGCCGCAATTTAGAAGAAGCTGCGATGAACGATCATTACGGTTACCGAAAAACAATTTTACCCCAAAATCGTGTACCTACTCGTACTCGAGTACCCGTTCATAATTTCTGTACAATCATACCTTGTAACGTGATAAAATGATTCACTAATTACGCATATACACACATACACCATATATATAAATATATACCACATGTATATAAATATATAGTGATCTATGTTAGTTAAAAACATTAAGTGGTATATTGTGGCTAATTAAATAATAATAATAATAATAATATATGATTTACATCGTGCAAATAAAATATAATAATGTATTCACACGACCGTTGATCGCCGTAATAAAAGGAAAGAGTACGACGAATCGACGGCACCGGAGGTTATGATATTATAATTATGTATACCTAATGGTGCATGTTAAATTCAGCATTTAAATGTATACGAATTTCGTATACAAATGAACATTATTCTCATTCAGAACGGCACTTATAGGTAAAACGTCAAACAAATAAATTACTTATAAATCATAAAGTATTCAATACGGTCGTGGGCATAAATATTTTACATTGTGAGACGCTGAGACAGTGTTCTTAAACGGTTTTCAATAATTTACGCGAATATTGATATATGATAACCGATTCTTATTAAATACCGCATTCCATCGAATTTTGCTATACTGAACTCTACATTTGATACCTGAGATAAGTTAGTAAATAGTTATCTCGTCAAATCATATTTTGAACAGTTACAATAGTTATACAATTAACGATTTTTTTTTTTTAAGCAGTTACATTATAGTCATTAGTGTTTAGTTTATAATCATTTGAGTATACTGTTACGACCTTAAGATATAACGTTTGTAAAATGAGTCGTACCAATATTATGCTACAAAACTTTAATTTAAGACAATCTCCGTAACAATAACTTATGTTGGAAAATACTGAAAATATATTCCGAAAGTATCGAGAAACATTTGTATTCTGAGAGCGTTTAAAATTTGATGTTAGTAGGTACCTTATAGTTGTTGTAATTTTATAACGATATATTAATTATTTATGAGTATGGTCAATTCGCTTAAATGCTTTTACTCAAACTACGCAACGTATAGGATTTAGTGGTATCGAATATTCAGTAATCTCTAGCGTGTATCAACTGTAGTTGATCGATTAAAACGTTTGTCAATAAATTATTTCCAAACAAAAAAGGTTTTTATAATTTTAATCTTTAGTTGTAAGTTTTGATAAATTCCACATGATATGGTACAACTTACTGAATAGTCAACAATAATTATTGCTTTAACATTTATATAGGTTAGTTTTAAATCTTAATCCTTTTTTTAACTGATCACGTGATTTGGTAGGTAACGTATAGAACGTAGCGAAGTAAGTAATAAAAAATCAGTCGATCGCGGTAAGCGATTTGTCAATTAAGCATTTATTTAATCAAAAAAAAAATGGAATGCAATTTCGATATAAAGCACGATTAAAGTAATTATTTTAAAAAAAAGTTATAAAAAATGAATAGAACTAAAGTTGTTGTATTATTGTAAAAGACTTCTGAAACATCTCTTTATATAAGTTCATGAAAAAAAAAAAAAAACCGAGCTATATAATCGTAAAAACGAATGCTGGTTTATTTTTCGTTGTGATGCTGTTTTAAACGATTTCTTCGAAAATTACATTTCTTCGAAAATTACATTTCTACGAATGAAAAACTTTAAAGCGCAATTTGTGTTTAATTTCAGTATCCGTCTAGCGTAGTATACGACCTACATATAGTTTACCGCCGGTACGCGTCTCCCGACGCTCGACAACAATATACTTTTCCACGGAGATGAAATTGATAAATTTTTATCGAAGATAAGATTGACATTTACAATACGGATAAAGAAAAGTATTTGTTCGACACGTAATTAGTGTTTTCGGCAAGACGTTGGGTGACTATTACGCGTTTCTTATTTGGTAATTTTCGTAATTACTTGCAGTTTCACAAAATGCATCATTTGAGGTCGAGTGTTGCGTTCTAAAATAGTCAACGGTGATAAAGGGGTGGGGACTTGTGGTGGTCTAAAGTTTCAAGTCATGTTTTTTCAAATATCACGTTATTCGATATGGATTTTTTTAAATAACCTGTTTAAGAAATCCTAGATAAATTGCGAATAATCTTGAGTGAGGAACTATTATATTTCGGAAAGAGTGTATACGTATATGAAAGTATTTGAAAATAATCCGCGATTTAATTTAAACATTTGATGTGTTAGCTGAGTGTTTTACCAAGGGACCGCATACTTATTTATGATAGGCTTTTGTCTAAATTCATGATAAACTATAGCGAATCACGGTTATATAATGAATTATAGATTTAATTGGAAATCGGATTAGCTTGGGACGAAATCAGTGGCGTCATTTCAGTTTTTGATAGGGGGAGGGGGGCATAAGTTTCGACCATACTACCGCCAATACTACCGCGGGAAAAAACTACTCGTTTCGCTCACAAGTTTTAACTTATACTTATTGCACATATTTTATATATTATGTTGTTATACAACTTAAAATTTTGCAAAATATAATTTTGTATTTTATAAACATGACCTAAACAAGGTTAACTTAATCTTACATAATCCTAAACTGTAAGCGGATATCTTCTATTTTTCATTTTTGAAAATACATCCACTGCATCATCTAAACTGATTTTCAGCCATATCACTCTCAACAGCTATAACCAACAAATCATTCAGCCGATCATTTCTCATTTTCAGCGTAGATAGGTTTCAATTAATTTGAGGGATGAAAAAAAAAGTTCATTGGAAGCAGTAGTTACAGAGAAAGTTTAAAGAACATTTATAGTCTTAAGAGTTTCAGTAAAAGCTTTAGGAAGTTGATTTAAAATTTTGGAAGTAGAAAGAAGGTCATGAATTCCTTAATCTCGTTCTTTATAAGGATTATTTATTATTTATTAGGTTATTCGCAGATAAGAATTCAGTTTGAAGTATTAAATTATCAATTTTAAAATGACTATAATGATTAAACTTGTACTTATTTAGGTTTACTATAACTTACTAAGGGACTTTTGAAATCAAAATAATAAGGACTGGAAGATAAGAAAATATTATAAGTAAGAAGGATTTCATTGCTATAATTGCTGAAACTGAATCAAATATTATTGTAAATGCACGTATGTCTATTTATAGTTTATACCAATTGGCAATTACCAATTATTGTGGCAATAATAATTATCTAGTACGAAGTATTTTCAAAATTATAAAAATATGCTAGATTTTTCATAAATAACGATTTATAGCTTAACGGCAACGACCTGCCCTTTAGGATGCTTTTTAATGAGATGGGGGCAAACGCCCACCTTGCAACATCCCCACCAAATGACACCACTGGACGAAATACTATAACTACCAATTGGACCGTTATTGAAATAGTACAGTTAAAATACTAAGACGTCATAGCTACCAGACCTATAGTCTCCGGGTCATGCAGGGACTGTAAGCTGTCAGCTCAACTTTATGGCTTAACCTATTGAAATTATTTTTGCGTTACGCGTAAATCAAGAAAATTTAAACATATGACACGGTAAAATATTGTAACCGCTGAAACAATTCAAAAAACATTGTACCCAAACTTCCACACCTATTGTTACTGTCAATACGTCGTGCACTATATTATGTAAAATTACGGCTATTAACTGTGAGCGTACACCGCGTAATGCGTGTCAATAAGAAACCGTTCAAGAATGGAAAAGGAAATTATAACGTTATATTACATTAATTATAACAACTTTAGATTTTAGTGAAAATATAAACATTATGAGATTCAGTGGTTTTTCGCCGCCGCAGTCGCATTTGTTTTTCTCCATCTGTTCCGTCGTCCTCTCCTCCGTGACCCACCGTCGCAGCCACGCGCCTTGTCGGCGGACTTCGGCTCCTCGGCGGGAACCGTCTCCGCCGTTCTGCGCGACCGTGTTCCGTCTCCGGTCTCATCGGTGCGCTCCGCTGCCATGCTGCAGAAGAACTCGGCGACCCCGGGTTCGATCCCGTCGTGTTCCAGTGGTACCCTGGAAGGCACCAGGAACGCCTCGAGTTCGCGGTGCAGATGATACCCGTAACCGTATACCTTGAGGTCGTCCAGGTGCCATATGCGCCGGCCTTTCTGACCGTTTCCCCTTGGTGGTTGTCCGCGTACAGAGCGGACATCCGGGGACACCTTCAGGACACCCCGAAGGTTGCTCGCGGCCGCCGGAGAGGATTCGACCACTACCGGCGGCAAGCACCACTCGTGCACGAGCACGTGACAGACTGTGTAAACAACGTTCGAAATACTTTCATTAGAAAAAAATTAAAATAAATCATCCCAAAAACCTAAAGTCTCGTAGCAGCATAGATATGTGTACTACGCATTTCATCGCATAACCGTTTTCATTTAGTTATAAAATAATTTTTTTGATAAAAATCAGTATACAGGTGAGTGTTTCAAGGCTTCGACAGTTCTATGCAAAACTATAAGATCTTAAACCTGTCGAAGATGTTATGTAAGATAATTCTCGATTATTTTTACGAATTCTGACGGTATTTTTTTTTTTACAAGATATTTACTAAATAGATTTATATATTTTTCACCGACCAGATAATAATCGTAGTATTGTTTTTCGATTTTTATGCTTCCAATGTAAAAATATGTATAATAGGTGTGTTTTTTTAGGGTTACCAGATTTCACAAAAAATTCAAAAAACGGGATTAAAAATATGTCAATTCCGAATGTTACAAACTAGACATTTTTTATGAAATACTCTTGTATTAAACCATAGGACAATCGTTATTTAGATGAGTGTGAGTTAATTTTAGTAAAAGTTTTCTGCAGAAATTAATTTTCATGTCTTTCCCGTCCTTAAACTAACTGATCATCTTTTTAAACGATTATAGTTTTTCATATATTTCTATATCAATATTTTAACATATATTTGAATACTATTTCCACAGCATAGGCATAATTTCTAATTAAAGTATACATTTTAGAGTGGTCGTGACAACTTGACGTTCAGTTAAAGAAAAATAAATCATTGTTTTATACAGGACATTTGGCGATCCTAGTTTTTTTCTATAATTTCTTTATACAACCCATCAAAAATATTAAATTTAAAGTTTCTCTATAAGTTATTAAATTACTCATTTGATTGTTCTGTATTGAAGACTTAATTTTAAAACTAGCACGACTAACTCCAGATAGAAGTCTTAGTTTTTTCACCGAAAATATATATAACAATTATATGAAATGTGCTTTATCGAATATATTAATGTCTACAGCAAATGAATCGATTAATATAGTCCTATACCACACAACATTTTAAAAATTACTTATACATGTCTTAATTTATAATCGTTTAAAATAATCCTACTGAAGTTATGTATTTTCATATTGTACAATGTTTATTTTGTAAATTGGATTTATTTCCATAGATAAATTATTTTTATAATAATTGTTTTAAAATTTGTGAAAGTGAAGACGACTAGCCCATCAAAAGACTCGAAACCTTAATTTAACGGATTTTTTTTTTCAAAATCGCTTATTTGGTACTAAAAACTAATCAATGTTCTCAGGCTATATTAACTCTAAGCCACCAATGTGCATTCGATACTACTTCATTTGTATATTAACAACTAAAACTAACTACATTAACCATAGACTTAAACAACTTTTGTCATTTGCGATAACTTACGTATACACTGAGTCATTTTTACCATAGACGAGCATTTGATGCCACAATAGAAGCACCGACTACGACACAACATAGTTTGCCACATCATCTTTGAGTTCGCGACGGCTTCCCCGAAATCGTGTTTACAACTATAAAGAGACATTAAATGTATGTATGACACTAAACATTAAGTGTAATAATAATATAATGTAATGCTATAATATTGTAGTTACTTTGATGCCATTTTCAATCGTTGCAACGCACAGAATAATGTGTTAGCGAAAAGAAAAAAATTCCTTGTCTTGCAGTAGATAGGTATAATAGCTAGTAATAGGATAGGTACAATCGTGAAATAACACTAAACATGTATATGCTGTTGTTACTAATATTAACATCACGTTGCCTATCAACGGAGATCGGCTCTAATACAACTGTTATTTTGACGTTTATGCGATGTGTACGTAATTATTTAAAAAGTAAATTCGTTTTGGAAAAATCGATTGGGCTGGTTTCTTTTCTTCGGTAAAACTCATATAAATATATATGTATTTATATGTATTTATGTGTATATATATATATTATTATGTAAATGTAATGCGGTCATTGTATTTGTGTCTCCGCTGTTCCGTCGTATTTTGTAAGATTGTTTCAGCCGGGGTAGAATTGAGTAATTTAACCCTGTAGTCGAAGATGTAAGAGCTAGTAATATCACAACAATTTCAAATTTTCAATAGCTTTGATATTAAGGATCAAGTCTGATTATATCTCGTTGAAAATAGTGATCGACACAATTTATGTATTTTAAATGTACCCGTATAGCACATTTCCTAAAGTTTCCTAAAAACATTACTTCGCAAAACATATAAATGCGAAAAATCAACCAAGATTAAAACCAGTGAGTGTATTTTAAATCAGCTAGGCGTTATTTTAAGTAATTTTGACTTTTTGTATTGGTAATAAACAAATACGAAACTTAATCGTAACTCTACATATTGAAATAAAAATCGATTATTCCGTCGGCATTGTCAATAAATTACATAAACGTTGAATATATGCTACAGAAATGTTCAGGGCTATCGTCTATAGCAGTATGTCATAACCTCTTTGATACCACGGAACACCAAACAAATAAATTGTTTTTATGTGGAACCCATATGAAAATTATCTTTAAAAAGTAGGGTATATGCTTAATATTTAATAAAAGCTCCTTTTTTTTTTAAAAAAAAAAAAAAAAAGTAGGGTATATAAAACATAGCGATAAACGGCAATATTAGCAATGCATTGAAATACTAAATACGTCAAAATGTAATTAAGTAATTTAATTGGAATTTAAATTATATTTGGAAGTAACATTATATTTATATTAGCTTATAACAGGAAAAATAATAATAAAATTAGTGCATGAATCTTAAGGGGATGGTTCAGCTTGAATGTGGCTGCATATTTTATTAATATCTGGAAAAAAGAAATCCAACTTCGAAATTTTATTTCTAGTGCGTTGAGAGAGTGTATATAATACCCACTATGGGTAAATATAATATGTATCGTCTCTAAGATCCAAACATGTTCAACTTACTGGTATACTTAGACACTTATATTACATTCATTATTTATTATTATTCATTATAATCATCCGTAGTAATTACGTACTGTTGAAAGTAAAATTAAATGTTGTACTATTATGATAGAAGTACGCTTCATACAAGAAACCAGAGGCTACAGCTACACGATGACGATCAACAGTTGGAAGACAATAGTAGTTAAAAAAAGGAGAAACGAACAACCAAAGTAAATTAGGTAAAAACATAATGCGTCCACGGAGCTGCTGCAGTGGTCGAATCTCTAATAATGAACGCTGTTTATAAATCGTATAAAAATACTAAAAAAATTAAATCGAAAAACGATGTACCAAGGTGCTCAGAAAAATTAGCAGATAGTTTTTTAAATTGTAATATTTTATTTTCAATTCAACACTTCTAACGGAAGATAACGTTGGTATTGACACTTTCGAGTTTTCTCAACTTAGATCTACTTCGGATGAAGTGTTCCGTGATCATTCGATCGCGCAATGTTGTATTCTATACGGGTCGTTAGCTTTATAAATAAATGTCGAATCTATATAGAAACGGATTTAATGCCCAGGTATGTGCGTATTTATTTTCAGATCATTACGAAATTAACCGCTACTGCAGTGCTCGATTTTCTTATCGAAGGGATGAATTAACTCAATTTAATTTAATCTAAGAAAAAGAAAAAACCAATTATTGTTCTACAATTAGAAGTTTTAACGTAACTTCCTTCTGCTCATATAGAATCGAACATAAACTAATAAGCCATTAATGTTATTGTAAGTTAGCTACATATATTTAAGTTCAACCCCCATACCTCATCGAATTATACCCTCGGTACGTCTCTGGTGGGTTGTATCATACGACAACGGTGTAGGCCAGCGGATATTTTAAGGAATTTTCGGTTAGCGATAAAAGTTAAAAAAAATTCTTAAATTTAAGTATAAAAAACAAACATTCTTACAGATTAAAAAACGTTTTTGAAAAAGAACATAATCGTATGAATGATGATGGTTATAAAAAATACATTTATCAAAATTTATGACTATAATTTAAATGTATAATACCTTAAGTGTTCACACATTATATATTAATATTTTACTTATAACGTATAATATAATTCATCAATAATTATTACACATAGGTTTTATAGCTGTAATAAAAATAGAAGGTACGACACTTAGAAATATTATAACTTTATCATCAACATCGTATTATTTCGTACGCGGAAGTATGAGTATAAGGTACTTATACTTATATTTTTATTAACGTAAAACCGTGTATATTTATTTTATGTACAATAACGAAAAAAACCGAAACTAATTGTTTTGTTTCATTAATCAAATTACATTATTACGGTCAACGGGATACAGTAGATACCCTCTATTAGGATAGGAATAATATAACTATAATCACTACTATCCAGTTATGCGTGATGTGTACACCAGTACAAATCGAAAAATCGATGTTGTCTGGTAAATAAAAACATCATCCGGGCTGCAGTTTAATGCTCGACAACTCGGTCAGCCAGCTATAAGCAGTAATAATCCATGTTGAAATATGATAATATTTAAAAAAATGTATTTTTAGAGGCATTTAAAATTACAAAAAAAATTAAAAATCCAGACAATTATATTGGTATTTATATTTGCATCAGCCCAAGAAAGATACTAGCAACGTGTACGAATTTGAATTTAATTTTTTTCGTCGCCCTTTGTGTACCTATTTATGTTACCATTTTTCGTGGATGCAATATTGTTCATGTTTTCTTTATTTGGTTGTTATCTTATAAATATTAATTTTAGTGGTTTGAAAAATACATACATAATCGATATATCGATATTATAGCATTTAATTGGAATCTCATAATTTGTGAAACTTTTTTTTATATATATTATTAATAAAAAACAATAAGTAATATTGATGGCTATACGACGTGAAAGCATATGGAGAGGATACCGCCCAGTAAAAGAACCTCAGATGCAAAAGTTTGAACATTAAAAGTTTAACCTACCTTTTTTAGAAGTATAAATTGATCTGACCGCCCTCTTTCACCCAGAATCGTTTTTTCGAGAGCAATTGAACATTGGTTTCAAGTTTAAAAGACCCATTCCAAGATCTCACCTGACCGTGATAACTCACCCGACCTAGGAGTTTCTTTCATTTTTTCTTTTAATTTGCTTCAAATTAATTTTTTTACGTAAATCTTAACAATCCAATTGTTGCAATTCAAATTGATCATTCATTTTTATTTTGAGGCTTCTTTGGCCCTATAACACTGCTACGCACAGTTTTCCAGAAAGTACTAATTATATTTTTTCATAGTGACTAATAAAATATAAAACGGCAATTGGTTGATAGATAGTTAGTGATTGATTGGATAATAATAATAAATAATAATAAATTAATTGGGTTTTTAAACTCTTACGCACCACGCGTCATATTAGAAGAGGAACTGTGCGTATTACAGGACACTTTGCATATAATAAATTATCATCTGTATTCATAACCGTTGTTATTATTTTTTATTTTTTTTTCTCAACTACTAATTTATTTAATTATTATCTTTATTTTATTCTATTTATATAATAATATTCCATATACATTTTAAACCCTATAGGATATGTACAACTGTATTGAACAGTAAACTGTGTCGCAAGGCAACTCACAGGGTGAGCAGTCCGCTATATTTATATATTTATATTTATATTAATAAAGTTGTTTATATATAATGGTCTGTAATAAGGTTTTTAATAACAAGCTTAATTGTTCGAGTGTATGGTTTCAGTTTTGTGTCAAAAACATGAATGCAGTTATTCAATACTACATATTATTTATATCTTATATGTATATATTTCAATATTTTACTTTGAGGTTAAATTTACTCAAAAAATGTAATTAAAATATTATTTCGAAATATTGGAGAATTTATTTTTTTTTTAAATATTAAAGTATACGAAATAAAAATTAGAAATTAGTAGGTAGGGATTATAATTTAGTGTTTTCTGCTTCACTTATCCTCTAAACGATATTATATGGTTTAGTTACTGCGAGTCGCTGTTCCTCATCTTAGAACCTTTTATTATTCAATATTAATTATTAACACAATAAAGTTGTATATTGAATGGAAAAAAGTTAAATTTCACATAAGAAACAAATATTTTACCCCGTTTTAGATAAAAATATTTTATCAAATATCATTGTGGAAAAATATTAATTCTTTTAATTCTTAAAACTATATTTAATTATCCATATTGTTGGTGCTCAGAAATAGATTTAAAGATTTCGCGTATGCACATTATCCTGCTGGAGGAGAGACGCCGTGCACCGCACTGTCCTGCGTGGACACATTCCGTGTAAAAAATGAACTCAAAACTTGACCAAGCATCCGAAAAATAATTTTATGAATAAATAATTATGTCCCTCTAAATCAAATTTGTGGAACACCGAAGACGCGGTACAGTCGACTGTAAACGGGCGAGCCTCGCGCCGACGGTGCACTCCGAACATATCCACGCAGGACCGCGGTGCACTAGCAGAAGAAGGACGACCAGAAGAAGTGAGTGTGAGAGTGCGTGCGTGCGCGCGTGCGTGTGTGTGTGTGTGTGCCCACTCGCGTTGTAATATCGAAACGAACGCCGCCACCGTCGCCGCCGCGGTTGTGTTTCTCAGTACGAGTTGACCGTCTGCCCGTGCCGCACCGGTATACCTAGCCTACATGACGCGTATAGACGACCGCGATCTACGAGGATAACATGACGTCTTCCGGTGCACCGGGTCTGGTGGTGGACGCGGCCAACACGGATCGCCGCGAACACGAATAAACCGTATAAAATACATTTGACGCAGGATTCTTTCTTATACTATAATAAATCGAATGGACCGTGAGAATAATAATTAACGTCTTGTGCTACACGTACACGTAGAACATAAATCGTTATAACAAATCGACTAGACGCGCGCCTGTAGTTCGCAGGTCCCTCGCGTTCGCGCCGTCCATTGCGTCCTTCGGACCGCGGTTGCCGGCACCGTCGCTAGTGCACATCCCTTGCGGTCCTTCGCGATGCAAAACCGCCCGCGGCACACGGTCTTCCCGTCGCTGCTGTGGCTCGCGGTCGCGGCCGCCGTGGTCGCCGCGGCCACCGCGGCCGCGGTCGTCCCTTCGCCCGCCGACGACGAGGCGGCCGGTGCGATCGAGACGGCCGAAGACGACCCGGGTAACGGGCCTGGCGCCGGCGGATTCCTGGACGGCATGTTCCCGTTCAAAGCGCTCCAGCTGTACAACGCCGTGGCCGGTTACTTGGAGTACTTTTACGAGGCGGTCATAGCGCCGATCGCGGGTAAGCATTATTGGTGTGCCGACCGGTGGCAGAGCGCGAGGAAAATG